>VSMD01106577.1:0-35985 GCA_008750895.1 Mirza zaza
TTTTATATTCGTGAGTTTTTATTATGGTGTTCCGTGTGTAACACTGTTTTGAGTACTTCTTGTAGGGCTGGTCTTGTCTTGGTGAATTCTCTGAGACTTTGCTTGTCTGAGAATGTCTTTATTTCTCCTTCATATATGAAGCTTAGTTTTGCAGGGAATAAGATTCTAGGCTGGGCATTGTTTTGTTTCAGAAGAGTGAGAATGGGGCCCCAGTCTCTCCTTGCTTGTAAAGTCTCATTAGAGAAGTCTGGTGTTATTCGAATTGGCTTTCCCTTGTATGTTACTTGCTTCTTTTGTCTTACAGCTCTTAGAAGGGCCTCTTTAGTTGATATTTTGGTCAGTCTGATGACTGCATGTCGTGACATCTTCCTGTTTGCACTGAATCTCCCAGAGGTCCTCTGAGCTTCTTGAACTTGTATATCAAGATTTTTAGCAAGGCCTGGGAAATTTTCCTCTATTATATCTTCAAATAGCTTGTCCAACCCTTGAGTGTTGTCTTCTTCCCCTTCTGGTAACCCTATGACCCTCATATTAGGTTTCTTCACATAATCCCACATCTCTTATAGGCTTTGCTCTTTTCTCTTGTTTCTCTGCTCTATCTCTGTGACTGATTTATTTAATTGGAGGTTATTATCTTCAATCTCTGAGATTCTTTCTCCTGTCTGATCTACCCTGTTCTTGAGACTTTCCACTGTATTTTGTAATTCCCTGACTTGATTCTTCATTTCCAGGAGTTCGGTTAAACTTTTCTTCATTGTGTCTATCTCTTTAGTGAACTTTTGTCCAGGTCCTGGAGGCTTTTTGTGGTTTCTTTGTGTTGGTTATTGAGTTGTTCTTGCAGGTCGTTGAATTTTCTTATGATCCACATTCGAAATTCCTCTTCTGTCATTTTGGTTGCCTGATTTTGGTTGGTGTCTGTTCCTAGGGGGCTGGTGCTCCTCTTTGGGGGTGTGTTTTCCATTTGGTTCTTCATATTTCCGGAGTTCCTTCACTGATTTCTTCCCATGTCAATCGGTTGTTGTTTCTTTCCTTTAGGTTTTCGTTTGGGTATTCACTCACCATGTTTAGTTTCTGAGCCAGGAGGTGGTGTCTGTGGGTGAGATTCGACCACTCCTTGTATGTTGAGTCAGTAGGTGCCATGTAAAGGGTGTGCAGGATGTCCTCCCTGTCAGTAGATGGCGCTTGCTTAGAGGGACAGGATATGCTGTTGTTTATGTGTCCTGTTATCAGCTCTTGTTCCTGTAGAGAGGCACTCTAGTGCCTCAGGTGGTCGGTGGGGCCCTGGGACTTCCAGGTGTGTCCTTTTTCCCCCTCAGTGAGGGCTGGTCTAGGAGTGAGTCTGGGCGGAGCTGGGTTGGGTAAGCCTGCCCTCAGGCACCACCAATGTCATCAGCAGGGTCAAAGTTTTCTGTTCTCTGCTTCTGGGACAAGCTGTCAGGGAGGGGCTGGAATGGCTCCACTCAGTCAGAGAGTCTGCATGTGGGGGTGGGGCTGTCTGAGACCTGCAGTCTGGAGCGTGCCTCACTTCTTTCCACCCTCCCCAACTCCGCAGCTACTCCTGGGCCTCTGCCAGCAGGCCAGACCACACACCACCAGGCCTCCCCTGGCTGTGATGCTGGCCGGGAGGTTCCCTGCGGAGGAAAGCCACCTGGGTTGGGCTCACAGCCTCCCTGTGGGAGGAAGGTTGCCGTCTAGGACATTGATCTGCCCCTGAAGGCACACACACTTCAGTAGGCTGTTCACGTATATCCCTTCTGTGCCCCGGGCAATGCGAGTCTTTGGTCCAGGAGATCTGGTCTGCAGGTCTGACCTCTGGGCCCCAGAGTTCAAACGATATCCCCACCAGGGAGAGGAGTGCTGGTCTCAATTCACCCACAGGGAGCCCAAGCTGGGTCTATGTCTCTCAGCCTCAGGGTCTGCCCCGTTCTCCTGGGATCACCGTGCCAGCAGCACCTGGGAGGGCTGGCGGGTAGGGAGCTCACAGTCTGAGTTCCCCTTAGTCAGCTATGGGGCACCAAAAGGGAAGGTCCCGTTCCCTGGAGGTGCCTCCGGCTGGTGGTTGTATTGTCTCTCTGGGCAGCTGCGGGTAGGGTAGGCGGAGGGGCGAAGGAGGCAATATGGCGCCTGCCACAGGGCTCGGGTCTGTGCACACAGAGGTGCCCAGAGGGATTTGGGAGCCTGGTGCCGTGTCCACTACTGGCTTACTGCTCACTGGCGGCCGCTGTCTCTTCTCTGGGCTGGTGTCCGCAGGTCTCTCCACCCGCTGGGGAGCCAACCAGCAGTCCCAGATGCAGGGGAGGGGAAACTTGGCCAATCCACCTCCCCTTCCTGCTGGTCCCCAGGCTCCTCCGGTGGTCTCAGCTTCCAGTTGTCCTCCGCAACCTCCTCCCGTGGGGTCTCCCGTTGTCTCAGGTACCCCTCCTTCTGACCCTCGTCCACTGTATGCTCATCTTCTTGCTTCTTTCTTCTAATTTCTGCTAGAATCTGTCTTTTCTGCAGAGACACTCTGGCGGTGTTTCTCGTCCGCCATCTTGATTCCCTCCCCAATTCTGTTATTCTTTAGTATCCTAAAATATCTGGAAGATTTCATCTAACATTCATTATTTCCTAAGCCAGCTTTAGAATTCTGATTAAACTAAATAGATTATCACAAAGAAAAACATAGAAAAATTATCATGACAAGAGTCTAAAAACTTATCAACAAACTTTCTATATTGTAAAATAAAAAATACAATGAAAGCTGGCGTGATGGTAGGGATTTGAAAGGAAGAGAATATTGTACGAGAGAGATGTTTGTTAGTCTACTCCTTTCTGGCCATGGATGCTGCCAGGGAAGTCTCTGTTCCCACTGCTGTCATGTGTAAGTCAGAGTCCCCAAAGAGCCAAAACATCTGTGGATGCTCTTCACTGGAGGGGTGAGCTTTGAAGCAATCAATGAGCCTGAGGAGTGATTTTGAGCAATGGGGGAGGCTCACAGACTGTGTGGTAATGAGAGATCCAAACATCGAGTGCTCCAGGGGCTTTGGGTTTGTCACATACGCCACTGTGGAGGAGATGGATGCAGCAATGAATGCACAGCCACACAAGGTAGGTAAAAGAGTTGTGAAACCAAAGAGAGGTAACTGCAGAGAGGATTCTCAAAGACTAAGTGCCTACTTAACTGTGAAAAAGCATCTTTGTTGGTTGCATTAAAGAAGATGCTGAAGAACATCACCTAAGAGACTATTTTGAACCATATGGGAAAATTGAAGTGATTGAAATCATTACTGACAGAGGCAGTGGCAAGAAGAGGGGCTTTGCTTTTATAACCTCTGACTATGATTCTGTGGATAAGATTGTCATTCAGAAATACCATACTGTGAATTGCCACAACTGTTCAACTTAGTTGAATTGCCAACTTAGTAAGGACACCCCTGTCGAAGCAAGAGGTGGCTAGTGCTTCATCCAGCCAAAGAAGTTGAAGTGGTTCTTGAAACTTTGGTGGTAGTTGCGGAGGTGGTTTTGGTGGTAATGATAAATTTGGCCATGGAGGAAATTTCAGTGGTCATGGTGACTTTGGTGGCAGCCATGGTGGTGGTGGATATGGTGGCAGTGGGGATGGGTACAATGGATTTGGTAATGATGGAAGCAATTTTGGAGGTGGTGGAAGCTACAATGATTTTGGCAATTACAATAAGCAATCTTCAAATTTGGACCCATGAAGGCAAGAAACTTTGGAGACAGAAACTCTGGCCCCTGCGGTGATGGAGGCAAACACTTTGCCAAACCACAAAACCAAGGTGACTATGGCAGTTGCAGTACCAGCAGTAGCTATGGAAGTGGCAGAAGGTTTTAATTACCACCAGGAAACAAATCTTGGCAGGAGAGGAGAGCCGGAAAAGTGACAGGGAAGCTACCGGTTACAACAGAATCTGAACTTAGCCGAGAACAGTGGTGGTAGAGCCTAGCTGCTACAAAAGGAGATGTTTAGACAATACTCGTGTGTATAGGCAAAAACTCAAGGACTATATTTGTAACTAACTGCATAACAGGTTGTTTTAGTCTCCATTCTGTGAAAAGTGGAAAGCGTCCCAGCAGAAGGTGTTAATGCAGACTTCGTTTTGCGCACATGCTGTCAATTGCTAAATGTTATGGTCTGATCGTGACGCTGCATAAATGCGTCTTCGTTTTTAATGTGCTGTGTAAAGTTAGTCTACTCTGGAGCCATTTTGGTAAGTTTCCCCAAAAGTGTGAGGATAGAATTCCTTCAGGTGATGCCAGGTTCTATTTGAAATTCATTTCCTACCTGCTAGGGTGGAGAAGACATTGTCTTCAGAAACCTTGTAGTTGAACTGACAGTCACGGTTGCGACCTGAAGTTCACCATTAAAAGGATCACCCTAGCAAAAATCATGGAATTACTGGTTATAAAGATGATTGTTGTATTATCCTATGCAATATATCTAAATTGAATAATGGTACCAGATAAAATTATAGATGAGATTAACTGTGTATATCATCCATTATCATGTGTAGTCAATAAATGATTTATACTCTCCTGTTTCATTCAAAAAAAAAGAAAGAAAAAGAATGATTTAATGAATGAAAAAAAAAAAGAATATTGTAAGACAGAAAAGATGATGAAGAGGAACGTAAGTTAGTAACCTTTAACTATTAACCAGTCTCCTGAAAGAATGTAACCCTGTGTGCTGGTTAAGAATGTTAAAAATCTATCTATCTATCTATCTATCTATCTATCTATCTATCTATCTATCTTTATATATTTGTTTCATTGGAAACAGTAACTTTTACTCATATAACCCATCACACAGGCCTTCCCAAATGGCCTGGATATTTAAATTATTAAAGTGGAGGTAAAACTGACTTAAAATAAGGAATAGCATATTCTTGTGAGATTTAACATTCCCAAAACTCCCTTTTGTGGTGTTCCAAGTGGATTTTCAATGGAAACTCAGTACACAAATTTTTAAAAATACTAATTTGTTCTCTCATAGCGTCACCCTCACATTTGAAGGACCATTAAAAGCCTGGGGCCTCTTATCTCAAGGGCTTTGGGCAAAAATAACTAAACATGGGCAAAGGAGATCCTAAGAAGCCGAGAGGCAAAATGTCATCATAAGCATTCTTTGTGCAAACTTGCTGAGAGGAGCACAAGAAGAAGCACTCAGATACTTCAGTCAACTTCTCAGAGTTTTCTAAGAAGTGCTAAGAGAGGTAGAAGACCATGTCTGCTAAAGAGAAAGGAAAGTTTGAAGATATGGCAAAGGCGGACAAGGCCCATTATGAAAGAGAAATGAAAACCTATATCCCTCCTAAAGGGGAAACGAAAAAGAAGTTCAAGGATCCCAATGCACCCAAGAGGCTTCCTTCGGCCTTTTTCTTGTTCTGTTCTCAGTATCGCCCTAAAATCAAAGGAGAACATCCTGGCCTATCCATTGGTGATGTTGCAAAGAAACTGGGAGAGATGTGGAATAACCCTGCTGCAGATGATAGGCAGCCTTATGACAAGAAGGCTGCAAAGCTGAAGGAAAAGTACGAAAAGGATATTGCTGCATACCGAGCTAAAGGAAAGCCTGATGCAGCAAAAAAGGGAGTCATCAAGGCTGAAAAAAGCACGAAAAAGAAGGAAGAGGAGGAAGATGAGGAAGATGAAGAGGATGAAGAGGAGGAGGAAGATGAAGATGAAGATGAAGAAGATGATGATGATGAATAAGTTGGTTCTAGAGCAGTTTTTTTTTTCTTGTCTATAAAGCATTTAACCCCCCTGTACACAACTCACTCCTTAAAGAAAAAAATTGAAATGTAAGGCTATGTAAGATTTGTTTTTAAACTGCACAGTATCTTTTTTTGTATAGTTAACACACTACCGAATGTGTCTTTAGCTAGCCCTGTCCTGGTGGTATTTTCAATAGCCACTAACCTTGCCTGGTACAGTATGAGGGTTGTAAATTGGAATGGAAATTTAAAGCAGGTTCTTGTTGGTGCACAGCACAAATTAGTTACATATGGGGATGGTAGTTTTTTCGTCTTCAGTTGTCTCTGATGCAGCTTATACGAGATAATTGTTGTTCTGTTAACTGAATACCACTCTGTAATTGCAAAAAAAAGTTGCAGCTGTTTTGTTGACATTTGAATGCTTCTAAGTAAATACAATTTTTTTTATTAAAAAAAAAATACTAATTTGTTTTATTTTCTTTTTAGCAATTGCTCCAATAGCAGCCAGTAATTGTCCTTCTCAGTTTCCCCTGGTCTTCTGTAGGACCTGAGTTCCTTTATTTGCACTGACATGTTTGACATATGCCTCTCAGAGCCCTAAGAGTCACACTGTTTTCCATCTCTTTTCCTCTACATTTTCTAGTATTCCTTTCAGTTACAAATATTTTGTTGTTATTGTTTTTGGTTGTTGGTGGTGGTGGTGTTTTTTGTTTTGGTTTGATTTGGGTGGGGGTTTTTTTGGTAAGTCAAAGGCCCACAGGAACAGGAAACCACATGGAAAAGACAAAAGAAAAAAAAATTATCTTCTGGTTAGAGAATTAAGTTACAAAAAAGAAACAACAGGAAGCAATGCTGGCAAAATCTCCCGGGGTCAGATGACAGGAAAGATTGTGGAAATAATACACTAAGAAGTTTATATTTCAATATGAAGCTACAGGGTCACAGAACAAAATTCCCAAAAATAAAAGGTAGACATAATAAAATGAGAAGATGTAGCAACTGAGAGTACAGAGAGGGACAGACTAAAAAAATGCAAACACAGACGCACTAACAAAAATAGAACTGAAGATAAATGAGAAAGGTGGATCTTGGTCTTCTTCATAAAGTTTATCACATTTAAACTTGGACCACCACTGCTCCAGAGAATAAGCCTTTTCTGACTTTCCCTATTTGAAAGAATTGAATTGGGACTTGTCTCTCACCATAAGCACACATATTACAAAAATTTGTGTTTCCATTTAAGAAAAATACTGTGGGCATAAATACACCAAATTTTTAAAGTTTTAAAAACCTATATTTAACTCAAATCAAGATTTTTCTACAAATGATACCTCTCTCCAAAAAGTTCCTTTTTTATTTTTTCCTTTTATTTTTTATTTATATATATTCATGGGGCACAAGTGCAATTTTGGTACATTGACATATTGCACTGCAGTGAAGTCAGGGCCTGCAGTGTATCCATCACTGGAACAACTCACACTGTCCCACACAGCCACTCCCATCATCCATGCACCCCCCACACACTCCAACACTCCAAGTCTCCATTGCTCATCATTCCACACTCTGTGTCTATGTGTACACATTTTTTAGCTCCCGCTTATAAGTAAGAATATGCAGTATTTGTCTGTCTGAGTTGTTTCACTTAAGATAGTGGCCTCCAGTTCCATCCATGTTGCTGCAAAATAAGTAGTTTTATTCTTTTGTATGGCTGAATACTATTCCATTGTGTATATATACCACATTTTCTTTATCCAATCCTCCGTTGATAGACACTTAAATTGTGAATAGTGCTGCAATAAACATACAAGTATCAGTATCTTTTTTATATATTGATGTCTTTTCCTTTGGGTAGATACCCAGGAGTGGGATTATAGGATCTACTTTTAGTTCCTTGAGAAATCTCCATACTGTTTTCCATAGCAATTATACTAATTTACATTACCAAGAACAATATATAAGCGTTCACGTTTCTCTGCATTCTTACCAACATCTGTTATTCTCTGTCTTTTTAGTAATGGCCATTCTGATTAGTGTAAGTTGATATCTCATTGTGTTTTAATTTGCATTTCTCTAATTAGTGATTTGAACATTTTTTGGCCATGTGTATATCTTCCAGTGAAAAATGTCTATTCATGTCCTTAGACTACTTTTTAATGGGGTTATTTGTTTTTTAATTGTTGTTGAGTTCTTCATAAATTCTGGAAATTAGTCCCCTGTCGGATGTATTTTCTCCCATTTCTCAGGTTGTTTCTTCACTCTGTTGATATATTTTTCTGTACAGAAGTTTTGTAGGTTAATTAAGTGCCATTTGTCTATTTTTGTTTTTGTTGCCTGTGCTTTTGAGGTATTAGTCATGAATTCTTTGCCTATACTAATGTCCAGAGGAGTTTTCCCTAAGTTTTCTTGTAGTATTTTTATAGTTTCAGGTCTTGCATTCAACTCTTTAATCCATATCCAGTTGATTTTTGTATATGATGAGAGATAGGGATCTAGTTTCATTCTTCTGCATATGGCAATACAATTTTCCCAGCAACATTTGTGAAAAAGGATGTCATTTCCCCCATGTATGTTCTTGCCAACTTTTTCAGAGATCACTTGGCTGTAAGTATGGCTTTATTTCTGGGTTCTCTAGTCTGCTACACTGATTTATGTGTCTATTTTTATGCCATTATCTTGCTGTTTTGGTTACTAGGGAGTTCTAGTATAATTTGAAGTCAGGCAATGTGGTGCCTCTAACTTTGTTCTTTTTGTGCAAGATTGCTTTGGCTATTGGAGCTTTTCTTTGGTTCCATAAGAACTTTAGAATTGCTTTCTTTAATTCTGTGAAAAATGACATTGGTATTTTGTTAGGGATTATATTGCACCTGTAGATTACTTTGAGCACTATGTTCATTTTAATGATATTAATTCTTTTGATCCTGACCACTGAATGCTTTTCCATTTGTTTGTGTCATCTACAATTTCTTTCATCAGTGTTTTGAAGTTGTCCTTTTAGAAATCTTTTACCTCCTTGGTTAAATATGTTTTTCATGTTTTTGTTTTCGTTTTTGGTAGCTATTGTAAATGAGATTTACAGAATCTCACTCTTGTCACCTGGGCTACAGTGTAGTGGCATCATCATAGCTCACTGCAATCTCAAACCTCAAACCTCCTGCCTCAGCCTCCCAATAGCTGGTACTATAGGCATGTGCCACTATACCTGGCTGATTTTTCTATTTTTGGAATAGACAGGGTCTTTTTCTTGCTCGGGCTGGTCTCAAACTCCTGGGCTCAAGTGATCTTTCCACCTTGGCCTCCCAGAGCGCTAGGATTACAGGCTTGAGCCACTGCACCCATCCTGAGATTGTATTCTTGAATCGGTTCTTTGCTAGATCATTATTGGTGTATAAAAATGTCACTGATTTCTATACATCGATTTTGTATCCTGAAACTTGACTAAATTCATTATCAAATCTAAGAGATTTTTGGTGGAGCCTTAAGGATTTTTTAGATATAAGATGGTATCATCAGCAAACAGGAATAATTTGATTTCCTATTTTACAAACTGGATGACCTTTATTTCTTTCTCTTGCCTGACTGCTCTGGTAAGGAATTCCAGTACTGTGTTGAATAAGTGGCAAAAGCAGGCATCCTTGTCTTGCTCTAATTCTTAGGGGGAATGCTTTGAACATTTTCCCCATTAACTACATTGTTGGCTGTGGGTTTGTCACATATGGCCTTTATTATTTGGGGGTATGGTCCTTCTATGCCTAGTTTTTAGGATTTTTATGATGAAGGAATGATTAATTTTATTGAATGGTTTTTAATGCATCCATCTACTGAGAAGATCTTATGTTTTTTGTCCATAATTCTATTTATGTGATTATAAAATTTTTTGATTGGCATATGTTGAACCATCCTTGCATCCCTGGTATAAAACTCATTTGATCGTGGTGTATTATCTTTTCAATGTCCTATTGAATTTGATTTGCTAGCATTTTTTGAGGATTTTTCCATCTATGTGCATCAGGGATACTGGTCTGTAGTTTTCTTTTTGTTGGTGGTGGTATGTCCTTGGCTGGTTTTGCTATCAGGGTAATACTGGCCTTATAGAATGAGTTAAGCAATATTCCTTCCACCTTGAGTTTTTGTAACAGTTTCAGGAAAGTTGGTATTAGTTCTCTGTATATCCGGTAGAATTTGGCTGTGAATCAATCTGGTCCTGGACTTTTTTTTCCTTGGAAGATTTTTTATTACTGATTCATTCTCACTACTCATTATTGGTCTGTTCAGTTCTATCTCTTCCTGGTTCAATCATGGGAGGTTGTATGTTTCCAGGAATTTATCCCTTTCCTCTAGGTTTTCTAGTTTGTGAGAGTATAGCTGTTCATAATAGTCTCAGATGATCTTTTGCATTTCTGTGGTATGAGTTGCAATGTCTCCTTTTTCACTTCTGAATTTATTTGGATCTTCTCTCTTCTTGGTTAGTCTGCTCAATGGTTTATTAATTTTGTTCATCTTTCTGAAGAATCAACTTTGTGTTTCATTGATTATTTAATTATTTACTTATTTTTGGTCTCTATTCCATGTAGTTCTGCTTTGATCTTCGTTATTTCTTTTCTTCAGCTAACTTCTAGCTTAGTTTGTTCTTGTTTTTCTAGTTCCTTGGGGTGGGATGTTAGGTTGTTAATTTGTGATCTTTCTACTTTCTGATGTAGTTATTTAATGGTATAAACTCCCCTCTTAGCATTGCTTTTACTATATCCCACAGTACTTGGTATGTTGTGTTTTCATTTTTCATTCATTTCAAAAAATGTTTAAATTTCTGTCTTAATTACTTCATTGACTGAGTCAATGAAGGAGCATGTTGTTTAATTTCCATGTATTTGCATAGTTTCTGAAGTTCCTCTTCATATTGATATCTAGCTTTATTTCAGTATGGTCTGATAAGACACATGATATGATTTCAACTTTTAAAAATTTGTTGAGACTTATTTTGTGGTCTAAAATGCAGTCTATCTTAGAAAATGTTCCACATGCTGGTGAAATGAATGTATATTCTATAGTTATTGGGTAGAATGTTCTATAAATGTTTGTTAAGACCATTTGGTCTATAGTCCAATTGAAGTCCAATGTTTCTTTGTTAATTTTCTATTTCAATGATCTGTCTAGTTCTGTGGGTAGGGTACTGAAGTTCCCCACTATTATCGTATTACTGTCTATCTCTTTCTTTAAGTCTAGTAATATTTGTTTTGTGAATCTGGGTACTCCAATGTTGAGTGCATATATATTTGCAATTGTCATATCCTCTTGCTGAATTGATCCCTTTATCATTATACAGTGGCCTTCTTTGTCTTATTTACCATTTTTGACTTAAAGTCTATTTTATCTTATAAAAGTATGACTCCTGCTCACTTTTTGTGGAATACCTTTTTCTACTGCTTTACTTTCAGTCTATGTATGTCTTTATAGGCAAGATGAGTTTCTTCTAAGCAGCACATAGTTGAGTCTTTTTTTAATATTCATTTTGCCAATCTTTATCTTTTAAGTGATGCATTTAACCCATTTACGTTCAAGGTTAATGTTGATTGATAAGTGAGGCTTTATTCCTATTATACTATTAATTGTTTTCTAGTTGTTTTATAAATTGTTTCTTTCTTTTCTCTTTGTAGTTTAATGAAATTCTGTCATGTTGCCATTAGAGTCCTTTCTCTTCCTTGTTTGTGTGATTGTTTTATAAGATATCTCAGTTTTATATTTTCATGTAAATATACCAATTAAAAAACAAAGATTAAAAGAGTACATAAAAACCATGACCCAACTATATGCTGTCTACAAGAAACTCACTTCAAATTTAATAACAAAAGTAAAAAGAATGATAAATATAAGCCATGAAAGCATCAAGTTTTTTTAAGAAGCAGAAGTGGCTATATTAATGTCACATAGTGCAAAGAAAATTACCAGGAACAAAGAGGAACATAACATTATGATAAAAAGATCAGTATATCTAGAAAACACAGAAATCATAGAAGTGTATGTACCAAAGAACAGTGCTTCAAAATAAATGGGAAAAAACACCTACGAGAACTGAAGAGAAATAGAAAAACACACAACTGTAGTTGGAAAGTTCAATACCCTAGTCTCAGCAACTGATAGAACTACTAGATGGAACATGAAAGAGGTAGGAGAAATAACCATGCAGATATCTGAGGGGGGAATATTTCAATCAAAGGAGATAACAAGTAAACCACCCTAGGGCAGGAATGTTTCCAGACTATTTGAAGAAAAGCAAGAAAGCAAGTATCATATAGCATACACTTTTCATTCATCAGAATGAAAAGTGACATGAGGTCTAGATGTGGTGCCTTACACCTGTAATCCCAACACTTTGGAAGACTGAGGTGGGAGGATGTCTTGAGGCCAGGAGTTCAAGACAAGCCTAGACAACATAGCAAGCCCCCATGTCTAAAACAAAAGTTTTAAAAGTAGCTGAGCATGGTGATATGCCTATAGTCCTAGCTACTCAGAAGGCTGAAGCAAGAGGATTGCTTAAGCCTGGGAGTTCGAGGCCACAATGAGCTATTATCATGAGTGAGACCCTACCTCTAAAACTAATAATAATAAAAAGAAAAGAAAAAATTAAAATAAAAGTGACATGAAAAGAAGCTATCAGAGACCTATGGGAGGACAGATCTTCTAGGGCCTTCCTTGAAAGCCACTATAATGACTTTGACTTTGGCTAAAGCAAGATAACAAAAAATTGGTGAATAGTAAACAGAGTCTATCACTTTAAAAGGATCCCTCTAGGTGCTGTACTATACTGGGAAACAAGGGTAAAAGCAGAGAGAGCAATTAGAGAAATGACAATAACTTGGACCACAGCGAGAGTCATAAAGGTGGTGAATAGTAACAGGTTCTTATAACGCACTGAGCTGTCCCACTGTATCTCACCGTATCCTGCGAGGTCTTGATAATAGTACCCCAGAAAAAAGAATTGGGGAAATGGGAGTAGGGAAGAACTGTATTTCTGATCCAAAAATACTGCCATTAGCCTATCTTCTTATTTTGATTTTTAGGAATGCCTCAAGTACACACTAGTAAGTTCCTAATCTATTTCTAGTACTTTAGTTCCTTCTAAGACTTGGGTGGGAAAACTTTTTCTATAAAGAGCCAGATAATAAATATTCTAAGTTTTACAAGCCACAAAGTCTTTGTCACAACTACTCAGCTGTTGTAGCACAAAAGCAGTCATAGACAATAGGTAAAAGAATGAGCTTAGAATGTTCTGATAAAATACTATTTGTACACATTGAAATTTGAATTGTATATAATTTTCACATGTCACAAAATATTTTTTTCAACAATTTAAATACGTAAAATCCAGTCTTACTTCACAGGACTTACAAAAATAGCCAGCAAGCTAGATTTGTTCCATGGACAGTACTTTGCCAATTCTGCTCTAGGGTTTAATGCCCTAACTCCACATATTTATCTCTAGTAAACAATGCAGGTATTATGCCTTTCACAATTTCATGCTTTCTTATTATTTTGTGCTTTAGATGCTAGGTGTATCAAGTAACATCAACATAAGAGATCCACTCATATTCCAGTACCTGGCAACAATTGTACCTCAAATAGTTCATATCGAACAATGTCAGTGAATAGTGTTAGCACACATCTTCTAAGTAGGACCATATACATCCTGTATTTTATAAATCATAATCTTGACACTTTATGCAAAACTGCTAATGATTAATGAAAAGTAAAGGTGATTAAAAGTAGCTTACCACAAGGTCTTACTAAACTACAACAAGCTAAGAGAAAGTGAAAGGGACATGAAGGTTCCTCATATTTAAATAAATGAAACTAAGTTGTTAATGTCACAAATTCTACCCAATGCGAAGGTTTGGGGATTGAGAAGAAGGGAAAGCCTAATACCCACTGATGTTTTTGCCTTTGTCTCTTTCAGTGGAAAGTTCTAGAAAAATTGGTAAGTCTGGATCATTTTTTTGCTTTACCTATCTAGGACCTTTGAGTTCTTCCTAAATTTTCTTGTATTACAAGTTCTTTTCCCTTCAAACAGTCAATATTTCTTAAATAAGTGATTTCTTCATATGTCAATTGTGATTGCTCTTATCTATTTTCCTTTTGTAACAAGATATAATGGTCTTATATTTGATTCTAGTTATTTACTACCATAGATTATTGGTAATATATATTCCCAGCTACACTATCACAACAGAGCCTATTTTCTCTGTGCTTTAATCTGGAATCTGATACTTTTTACTAAAAAAGAAAATCCTCTAAGATTGACATAAAGAATATATGTCAGGACAAGATGATGATTTTGGTAATTGACCAAAAATACACATTTTTCAAACTGATCGAGAGAGTGGATAAAAAGCTGAAAGAACAAAGAAAAGTAGGAAATGCAGTAGCTTGAATTTTGATAAAATTGATATTACCTACCCAAGGTTACAAATCCTTACATTAACTAAATGACATCCTAAAGATAACCCTCTCTGTGGAGTGGGATGTGGATCTTTGGCCACAGCACTCCTAAGGATGAAACAGAGAGTTTTATATCCAATGGAGGTCCTGTTTCTTCATTCACCTAGAAAGGGTATCATTGGAAGGTGGATTCTCCTTGAGTTAGAAAATCCCCACTTTCTTTTGCATTTTGTTTTTAGCACTATCTCCTATGGGTAAGTTCCTTATCTATTCTCAACTCTGATGTTTTATATTGCTTATAATTATTTTCTGGCCTGGCCATTTCTACTACCAAAATAGAGGCTCATACTTCTAAGGTCATTTTAAACGTTCCTATTCTCCAGAACCTTCCAAGATTTTAAATAACTATTTTTGGAGAGATTTCTGTAGAGAAGATGAAGTTCAGATGAAAGAATATCACAATCTCTGGTCATCTTCTGAAAAAGAATCTCCTCCATGATTCTCAGCAAAATGTAATGAAAGAAAGATCAGTTTCTGAATTCCATTAGTTCTTTGTTGGGAATTTAGAACTTTTTTTAATTATAAGTGAAGGCCTTTTGAATCATATTATTATGAAAAAAACCTCGTTAAGAATAAAGTCTCATCAACTTTCTGTTGCCTTCAAAATACCTTTGATAGACAGAAGGTATTGAGCACTAGACAAGTGCAGTGGTTTGCACCTGTAATCCCAGCTACTCAGCAGGCTGAGGTGGGAGAACTACTAGAGGCCAAGAATCCATAGACCAGCACAGGCAATGTAGTGAGACCTTCCTCTCTAAAAAAAAATTTAAAAATTAGACAGGCCTGGTGGTCTACACCTATAGTCCCAGCTACTCCAGAAGCTAAGGTGGGACGATTGCTTGAGTCCAGGAGTTTAAGGCAGCATTGAGCTATGATCGCACCATTGCATTCCAGCCTGGACAACAGAGCAAGAATCCATTGTTGTTTTGTTTTGTTTTTTTGAGACAGAGTCTCGCTTTGTTGCCCAGGCTAGAGTGAATGCCATGGTGTCAGCCTAACTCACAGCAACCTCAAACTCCTGGGCTCAAGCAATCCTCCTGCCTCAGCCTCCCGAGTAGCTGGGACTGCAGGGATGCACCACCATGCCCGGCTAATTTTTCTATATATATCAGTTGGCCAATTAATTTCTTTCTATTTATAGTAGAGATGGGGTCTTGCTCTTTCTCAGGCTGGTTTTGAACTCCTGACCTCGAGCAATCCGCCCGCCTCAGCCTCCCAGAGTGCTAGGATTAGAGGCGTGAGCCACCGTGCCCGGCCTGGAATCCATTTTTTAAAAAGAAAAAAGTGGCCCGGCCTGGTGGCTCACGCCTATAATCCTAGCACTCTGGGAGGCCGAGGTGGGCGGATTGCTCAAGATCAGGAGTTCGAAACCAGCCTGAGCGAGACCCGTCTCTACTGAAAATAGAAATTAATTGACCAACTAAAAATATATATACAAAAAAATTAGCCAGGCATGGTGGCACATGCCTGTAGTCCCAGCTACTTGGGAGGCTGAGGCAGGAGGATTGCTTGGGAGGCTAAGGCAGTAGGATTGCTTGAGCCCAGGAGTTGGAGGTTGCTGTGAGCTAGGCTGATGCTACGGCACTCACTCTAGCCTGGGCAACAAAGTGAGACTCTGTCTTAAAATAAAATAAAATAAAAATGAAAAGAAAAAAGTTTTAAAAAGAAGTTATTGAGCACCTACTATATGCTGTGCACTGGGCTAGGCACTTTCAAAAATAGTATCTCTTATTATCTCTTATTCTTATTGTAGCCCTCCCTGGTAGCTATTATCCCCCATTTTACAGATCAGGAAACTAACTCAGATATCTGCCCAGGGTTAAAGAGTTGGTAAACATCAGTGTCAGGACTTCAAGCCAGGTCTTTCTGTCTCTGAAATACATACCTTTCCACCCCAACACATTGCCTCCTATACTGAATCACGAATGCCTTTCTTGGGATTAGTCACGGAAACTTATCTATATAAATCAAGTGTTCATAAAAAATTACACATCTACTAGAGAAGCTAGATAATCAAATGTGCACAAAAGAATCCTTTTAAAAATAGAAGACTTTCCACTTAAATCAATGTTTGACTTTTAACTGTTTTCTAAATATGGATTTCTCTGTATCAGGGATTATTTAATGTATGGGTCAGCTCTTCAAGGAAACTACATAAAACAAAATAGAATAATAAGTTTTTTAATTCTTTAAATACATAATCATAAGAAACAGTAAGACTTAAATTTGGTAGGACACATTTCAAACATTTCAAACATTCAAAACAGTGACAAACACAAAATATGTCTTTATATTTAATAATGTATAAGCCCCATTCTTCTTTCTCAGTTCATGCCAGAAAGGGGAGGGGAGGGGAGGGCAGTGAGATGAAGTTGAAAGGAGCAATTATCTTCTTTTGCTTCACAGTACAAGAAACAGTTGCATTCAGAGCAGTCATGATGTGCCTACATCCCTCAAATGTCCTCCTCACATAGGAAAAGGACAGGACTATGATCGTGTGTGTTTCCCTGACAAAAGAAAGAGGGCCGTGATGGTTAATTTTATGTGTCAGCTTGACTCAGAAGAACCCTAACTAATACAAGGGCTCTGAGAAGGAATCACAGGCCAAGTCTCTTCCTAGAGGTAAATCAGTGTTTAATGAATACTAATTTTTTTAAGTTACCAGGAAAAATCCATTTAATCTTTTAAATTTTTTTCTTATAAAAGATATCTTATTGATATACTCTTTCAAACACATTCTTTCCAACCGATATTTTTAGAAAAATAAGGTTAAGGTTTAATTCAATGATCAAAGAAAGATATAAGACAGATAAGACCGTCAACACTGTCATTCTCTCAAGCTGAGACTACTATTTCTCACCCCACATTCAGCCAATTAGTATATGATCTTTTAAAATGTAATTTATGGCCTGAAGGCCATAATGATTCATCTCTCTGGTGCTTACCAGATCTTTTAGAGGCTAGACCTGACTGTGCTCTTCCTGCCAACCACTAGATTAAGCATCTAGGATTAGTTTCCTAGTAAAGCTCATGTTCCATTTTCTACATTATTTTAAGTATCATATGATTAGGATTATTAATGTGATAGCTAGTAAAGACAGGTGGCTAGCTGTCTGTTAACAGCTTTATTAAAGCTATTAAACAGATAGCTGTTGAAGCTATCTTTTAGCTTTAACAAAAATTAATCCAATTTAAAAATTTTAATAGTCAAATTTTAATCAGCCTATGTTGCAATGATCCCCAAAGTCTTGATTAAATCTTTTAATTGTATTAGAATTTTTTTGTATGGACTGCTGCCTGCAATAAATGGACTTCTAGCCAGGGCTTACAAATCTTTATATTATGAAGATTTACACTGTCAATCTAGGATGATTATGAGGTCCAAAGGAAAGAAGATATTTATGCACTATCTTGAAATCTGGGAGAAGGAAGAGAAGAACTTAGAATGTGATGGAATAATGATTTGTGGCTTACTTCTGCAATGCAAAGTTGAAATAAAAGTGAACCTCACTATGAGATATGTAGGTTCCTAAAAAATAAATCCTAGCAAATTTAATCTATGTTAGTTAAGTTCAAGATAAAAAAGATAACATCAAAGATATTTAAAGGGTATTTAATCAAGGGTATGAAGATACTATTAGAAGTGACTAAAGGTATTTTTCAGGGCAATAGGAAAAATAATAAATTTTTTTAATTCTATGCAATTAGGGAAGTTATAGTTAAAAATAAACAGTGTTTCATGAAATCCTAGAATACTTAATTTTATTTAACAAATCTATACAATTTAGAGGGTAAAAGCAACTTAGGTTAAAATGGGTTATGCAGTGTTACACAGTAATAAACAATTACCCCCAGAGATGGTAAAACTAAAAATATTCATATAGTAAGAAAAATCAGTTGTTTGAGGAATACAATCCATAAAATTCTTAAGGTTAGAAGCTTCAATGGAAAAACATGCTCTTCTTCACATCATTTCACACCACACTATACCCCCAAACAAAATAAAACAGTGTCCACTGGTAGCACTGTCAAAGATCAAAATATTCTTGGCTATCTTTCTTAATTCAGCAATGCTTGGGCTATGTTACACCTGATTTTCATTATTAAATTAGAAATTGGCTTGTCTAATATAAAATGTCAGGCCTCATATTTTAATGAAAAGCATTGGGGGAAATATAAAAAAGGGTTCAGAAAGCATTACTGCAAGGTTCCTAATGTTATTTTTAACTTGGTGTCAAAAGCTTAAAATAAAAAATAAAGCACCAGTAAACACTGAATTATAATATCCCTTTTGAGTCATAATTAGTTTCTTACCTTATACAGGTGTGCCTCATTTTTACAACTGATAAGGTTCTTTATGTGTATGCCAATTTTTTAAGCATCAAACCCTAAATGTAAAACACAAAAAGTCTAATAATTAATTTTTAAGCAAAAAGTGTTCCTCCAATACAATTAACCACTCCTCCAAATTATTTTTTGGGAACTAAGAATGCCTTGTCTTGACTGGATCAGAGTTTTTCTTATACTATCTCATTTTGTAGTAGTAATGGCCAATGTTTACTGACTACTTATGTTCCAGGCACTGTACTGAGTGCTTTATTTAGATAATACCTCTTTGAGGTAGCTACTACTCCTGCCCCCATTTACAGACAAAAACAGTAAATTTTGCCCAAGGTCACCCAGCTAGATTTAATATGCAAAATGCTCAAAACAATGAGTGCCTAGTATATGGTAAACACTTAATAATTATTAACTAGTACTGTTATTACTTTTGCATAGTTAAATATGCTTTTATTTAATATTAATAGCATATTTAAGCTTTCTTCTTCTATTTTAAGAAATAATTATTCCTTCCAGAATTTTTCCTTAAAATAAATTCTATTTCTTTTCAGAATATATCCTCCATTAGCCACTAACATTATTCATTAGCCCTAATCTATTCAACAAATGTCACTTCATTTATAGTATATTGTATCTTTTCTCTCATTAGTCTTCTAACTTATTGAAAAGAGTTTAGAATTTTATCAATACTTCTGTAACTTTATGTGTAGAGATCCACCATCTTAGATAACATGAGATTCAGGAAAATCTCAAGTTACCTCCTGTTTATTAATTTTAAGACAAAAAAAGAAACCAATATAAGGGGAAAGTAGAAATAAAGAGAAAATACTTGATATCTGAATCATGCACTTTTCTTGTATGATCAGTTGTATTTCCAGGTTACATGGATGAACAACTTGCAAAAAAATCAGAGTCCAAAGCCCAGATTCTAAAAAGTGGATGTCCTGCAAGGCGTCAGAATAGCCAAGAAGAAAACAAGGAAACATCAAAGAATGAAGTCATATTTAGATATTCTGATAAATCCTTGACATCAACACACAAAAAGGAGACAGAAAAAAAAGCAAAAGGCACTGATTTAGAGAAAGACAAGAAAGGAATGGAGATCGAGGTAGAAAGAGACACTGGAATACAAATAAGACAGGAAGCCCAAGTAAAGAACAGTGAGGCGGTTTTACCTAAAGGACAAAAATCTCAAGTAAAGAAGAGTGAGGTGGGTGTACCAAAAAGACAGAAAGCCCAAGAAAAGAAGAGCGAGGCAGGTGTATCAAAAGGACAGGAAGTCCAAGAAAAGGAGAATGAGGCGAGTGTACCACAAGGAGAGGAAGCCCAAGAAAAGGAGAGTGAGGTGGATATACCAGAAAGACAGGCATCCCCCAAAAAAGCTGGTGTACCAAAAAGACAGAAAACCCAAGGAAAGAAGAGTGAGACGAGTGTACACGGACAGAAAGCCCAAGAAAAAGACAGTGAGGTGAGTGTACAACAAGGACAGGAAGCCCAAGAAAAGGAGAGTGAAGTGAGTGTACCAGAAAGACAGGCATCTCCAAAAAAAGCGGGTGTACCAAAGAGACAGAAAGCCCAAGGAAAGAAGAGTGAGACGAGTGTACAAGGACAGGAAGCCCAAGAAAAGGAGAGTGAAGCAAGTGTACAACAAGGACAGGAAACCCAAGAAAAGGAGAGTGAGGTGAGTGTACCAGAAAGACAGGCGTCCCCCAAAAAAGCGGGTGTACCAAAAAAACAGAAAGCTCAAGGAAAGAAGAGTGAGATGAGTGTACAAGGACAGGAAGCCCATGAAAAGAAGAGTGAGGAGAGTGTACAACAAGAACAGGAAGCCCAAGAAAAGGAGAGTGAGGTGAGTGTACCAGAAAGACAGGCATCCCCCAAAAAAGCGGGTGTACCAAAAAAACAGAAAGCTCAAGGAAAGAGTGAGACAAGTGTACAACAAGGACAGGAAGCCCAAGAAAAGGAGAATGAGGCGAGTGTACCACAAGGAGAGGAAGCCCAAGAAAAGAAGAGTGAGGTGGATGTACCAGAAAGACAGGCATCCCCCAAAAAAGTGGGTGTACCAAAAAGACAGAAAGCTCAAGGAAAGAGTGAGACAAGTGTACAACAAGGACAGGAAGCCCAAGAAAAGGAGAATGAGGCGAGTGTACCACAAGGAGAGGAAGCCCAAGAAAAGAAGAGTGAGGTGGATGTACCAGAAAGACAGGCATCCCCCAAAAAAGCGGGTGTACCAAAAAGACAGAAAACCCAAGGAAAGAAGAGTGAGACAAGTGTACAACAAGGACAGAAAGCGCAAGAAAAGGAGACTGAGGCAAATGTACAACAAGGACAGGAAGCCCAAGAAAAGGAGACTGAGGCAAATGTACAACAAGGACAGGAAGCTTAAGAAAAGGAGAGTGAAGCTAGTGAACAAAGTAAAACAAAAAGGGTAAATAAAAGGAAGCCCCATAAGCCAAATGGTCATTATGATTCCCATTCTCCACCCATTGCCTAAATGGATTATAATTATAAAATCCCTTTAATTTTTATATCTGCAGAGTTTCTGCTCTTCAAAAGTTTCACCATTTTTAGACCTCTCAGCCACAATCCTCAGATTCCAAATATTTGTTTTATTTGGGGTAAAACACTTTAATTAAAGAAATGCATAACAATTTCCTTTGACAAGTATGTCTATGATAGCTTTCCCAACCAATCAACCAATAACTCCTCATGGCAGGCCTCATAGTTGCAAGATACTGTTCTAGCAATAAAGGGTATACAGAAAAATACAAGTCAGAGTGCCTGCAATCAAGTAGCTTGAAACATATATGTTGATATATGCATACATGGCAATTTTTTTAAGAAGTAAATCTAAGTGTCAAAAAAGTCATTTAGAGGGACAATATGCATTTTGGGATGAAAAAGTAAAGGGGTAGTTTCATGGGAAAGGTAGTAGTGGAACATGACACGTTTCAAAAAATGGCCAACATGTTGATATGCTGAGGGAAGTAGGAAGCGTGCAAGAAAGGCACAGGGCTCCAGGGCTGTCGTGCCATGCTCTAGGGGCAGCGGGCAATTTTGCGGTTGCAGTAGACTCATGGGAGGCATTCTGGAGTGTAATTCCGAAAAGGAAGATGTGAAGAAACTTGAAAAACAAAGCATGAATTTATATTTTACTCTTTAGGCACCTGGAAGCCTTCTGGTGTATTTGAGAAGGAGAGTGAAGTGAATAAGTTTGCATTATAAAAAAATATTAATCTTGTGATAGTGCAAAATAGATTGAAGAAGAGAAACAATCACAGGTAGTAAATCTAGTTAAGAGGTGCTTGGAGTAGCGATGGAAAGAATATAAATAGAAGAGATAGATATGTTTTTTCAAAGAAGAATCACTACTTCATGATGACTGGCTGCATAGGAGTAAAGTAAAAAAACAATTGATGACCTCATAACTTTTGAAACCAGGTGACAGAAAATCACTAACAAACTAGGAGCTAGTTTATGGGACAGGGAGAGAATAACAAATTGCTGCCTTTAAGGGGATAAGCAGTAATACTTGTCATTCAAGAGAGGCCTGGAGTTAGACAAGCAGAGGTAACAATTGAAGCCATAAATGAGTTCTCCAAAAGAGAAAGTACAGGGCTAGCAAAAGCAGAAGTCCAAGAACCGAGCTTTTTATATGTAATAGGTTGAAGAAGAAAGTTAACTAAGGCATAGGAAGATGCAAGGAAAACCTGGGTAATGGAATGTTCCAATAATTAAGGAATATGAGAGTTTCAAGAAGAATAGATGGTAAAGGATAGCCAAGACTTCAAAGAAAATAAGGATGGAAAGAGACCATGGTAGTTGCTACAATGTAGTTGGAGATGACCGATGAGCTTGTAGAGAGCACTGTACAAAGATAGGTACCTAGGAGAAGGAAATTAAGTAGGCAGAATATAGAAACACAAGTAAGTAGCTATGGGATGTGCTTTCCAAAAATAATCAACTTTAGTTTGTTTTAAAAGTGTAGTTCTTATTTTTATTCTACTCTTTTCTGTGCTGAGTAGCCCAAACCCTGAATATTACATTCGGTTCTGTCATGGGATATGGATAAACAAAAGTGCCTTCAGGAGAGAAAGACACAAGTGAGTAGGAGTTTGCACAGTTCAGCTGAGGGGGTGGGGGTGGGAAATAAAAACATATAAGGAAACAATGAGAATTATTTTCAAATATATGAAGGTTGATCATGAATTAGAATATTTTGTATGGCCCCACGGAAATCAGAGCAGTGAATGGAAAGGTGCAAGGTAACAAATTTTATCTCAGGAATAAGAGGAAGTGGGATCCCCAAGAGTTTAAGCAAGAGTTTAAGGCTGCATGATCATTGAGTGGTAATGCTACAGTGGAGACTCCAGAAACACTGAGTAATTGGAATAAATTATCTTTATGGTTCCTTCCAAATAGACTTCCTGAGAGTCTATAATGCAAAGTATAAAATTCTTTGGATTAACTAGATATCTTCCAAGGAACCTTTCAACAGTGATATGCGGATTTTTTTTTTTTAAGAAGTTGACCCAAAATAAAGGAGAGAAACCAGACTTTAGTCTCTGCTCAAAGTATAAAGTGTTTCATAAATTTTTCAAGCTACCCAACCACGACCAAGAGTATCTCCACAGCTTCTAGCACAATCCAAAGCACTATATGGATGTCTAATCTGTGCTCACAGCCCTGACACAGGTATAGAAGCCTATGTTGATTTTAGAAGTCACAGAATCCTCAGGCCTTCCAGGAGCTGATACAGATTTAGCAAAACTAAACTGCAAAAAAAGAAGAAGAAGAAGAAGAGAGAATAGGACAGTCAACATGGAATTTTTGTTTATTAAGTTACTTTTATGTCTCTGAAAAATATGCATTTAGCCTTAGTTGATTTATCTCTTGCACACATTGAGCTGCTATCAGGGAAAATTTGTGAATAGAAGAATTTTCACATAATTAAAAGCATTTAGATTTTCATCATCATCCTGTCATTTTTTTCTATAGCTCTCTCTGGTCCATCTTGCAGCTAACTAGTAGGTTTTAGAAGGCTATGACAAATGCAGCTTCTTGGCTGGGTGCAGTGGCTCACACCTGTAATCCTAGCACTCTGGGAGGCCGAGGCGGGCGGATTGCTCGAGGTCAGGAGTTCAAAACCAGCCTGAGCGAGACCCCATCTCTACTATAAATAGAAAGAAATTAATTGGCCAACTGATATATATAGAAAAAATTAGCCGGGCATGGTGGTGCATGCCTGTAGTCCCAGCTACTTGGTAGGCTGAGGCAGGAGGATTGCTTGAGCCCAGGAGTTTGAGGTTGCTGTGAGCTAGGCTGATGCCATGGCACTCACTCTAGCCTGGGCAACAAAGTGAGACTCTGCCTCAAAATAAAATAAAATAAAATAAAAAAGATAAATGCAGCTTCTCAGATTTTTGCTAAGAAGCAGGGACCCCTGTCAAGGCAACGACTAAAAAATAGTAGATAGACTTCAGCAACCTAGCTCAGCTGACTCCACATCTGTGTGTATATCCCCCTGAACCAAGGATTCAGAAGAGATGGGTCTACAGAAACTTCCCTGTGTATCTTCTCCATAACTTCTAACTTGAGGTCAAAATATTTTCACTCTCACTGGATATTTAAAGGTAAATACATCATACAATAGAATACTCCAACTATGAAAATTTTGTGAGCCATTCTTTAAAAGCCACTGAAAAATAGGCCAATTTAAAAGAATTGTTAACCCTCCCTTAAAGATGCAAGTGTGCAAATCTTAAAGGACCCCAGAAAAAAAAGGAAGGGAAAAAGGGCAAGCTATCAAAATGACACCATGTTAGGCAAAGTGATGAAAATTTTAGGAAAATGCATAAATTTGTAATTCTAAGATGCAATATAAAGGTAGGAATGTGAAATTTACCAGAATTAATTGCGGTAATTTTTTTTTACAAGTAAGCTAATACAAATATCAAATGTCCTGTTCACAAGAATGAATGGAAACCATTCAGTTAGTCATTTTAAGTTTAGGAGCTGAACATAGGGAGGAAAAGCAGAAAAGTAAGTTTAGAGAGAACAAACCCGAATGATAAATCCACAAATATTGGAAAATAATTTATGTAAAATCAGTTAGTGTGGCTCCCATCCCAATTAAAGATTTCCTGGCTTAATAGTATATTAAAAATACAATTTCCCATTTGCCCCAAAATAGCTCTCACTCTAGGTTATAACTGACATATCTAGGAAGTGAATACAGGGAACTGGTAAAGAGCATGAGATATGGAAGGGGAAAAAAAGGATCCAAAGGAATAAATGGATAAAATGAAAAACTGTTCAAAATATTCAGTTTTATATTTGATGAAATTCCATTACTCCCTCCCTTTAAAACAAGTAGGAATAGAAAAAGCAACTAATGTCCTACACTCTACCTGAGATGCTCCAACTGTGGTTTGGATGAAATATAAGCATATTTTCCTAGTGTTTAAGGAATAAAGACAATCTCATCCATCATCATCCAGAAGCCTGAACACCTGCCAAGACTGGGAAGTCAAATCTAAGAGATGTTATACCACAGATCATAATATTGTAACCCAGGTCTCAATAAATATTTCATTTAAATCTTGATGAAGTCTCTCTTCAAAAATTAAAAACTCAGTGTTAACTTCCTGTGCATCTCTCTGTATCTTAATCCATGTTCATATAAACATATATGCAAATACAAGCGTATGTAGGATATTTTTTCTAAAAATGGGGTCAAAATATATATATAACTCTGCAATTTGATTTCTTTACTATACAAAAATTTATTTCATTTAGTCAAACATGTCTACCATACCCTTGATAACTTCTGGTCTTCCAAAAGGGTCTCTTCCACTGCTATGGTACACATATTTATAATCACTTAATTTTTTCTAAATGTTTAATTTCTCTTTTATACTTTAATATTTAGTCTATTTTGTTTATGATGTGAAATAGGGTTTAGTTTTCTTTCCTTCAAGATGGATATCAAATTATGTCAGCAACATTTGTAGAATAAACCATCTTTTTTCCACGACATCATGCATTCTCAACAGGAGAAATGTTGCCCTCCAAGAGACAAAAGATGGTTCTGGAGAGTCAAAAAATATTTCTCTTTTTATATGTAAATCATATGTATTCACACAGTACATAAGCAGATATATAATATATTCATAAAATACGTAGATATACAGTATATTTATAATATTAAATTTTATGAGAGGAGGTGATTAGGATAAAAAATATCTTCAATAGTTTCCTTAGGGAGATGATAATGAAAAAAAGGTGCCAATATCATACTGCTTTGATTACAAGGGCTTTACAGAAAGTTTGAATATTTGTTAGGCATTCTACTCTTCTTTTTTCATTGTTTCTTGGTTCTCTTTGACATGTGTTCTGCTATATGGACTTTAAAATATTTACCTGACTCCCTTAAAAAAAGCTAGCATTCTGACTGAAAAAGGAGTTAAATTTATATAATGATTTGGAGACATTTGACATTATTATTATTATTGAAGTCACCCCACCCAGAAATGTTATATGAGTCTATTGGTTTGGGTCTTGATATTGGTGCTTTCACAAGACTTTATAGTTTTCTTCATATTAGTTCTAGTTACATTTACTCCTATGAACTTAATAGCTTTGTTGTCATTGTAAACATGATTTTTTAAATTTCCTTTTCTAATTAATTTTAACAAGTATAGAGAAAAATAACTTTTATATTCATCGTGATTCATGTAACTCAGACTCTCATATTATTACTAATAGTTTTCTAAACATCTCTTGGATTTTCTAAAACACTTTGTAAGGAGATACAATTTTGCTTTACACAATTTGCATTTACACTTTTTGAGCATGTGTTGTTAGGTGTACATAGTATCCAGATTCTTCCAGGAAAATCACTTATTTTATCAATATTTAATGACATTCTTTATTCCTAATAATAACCTCTGATTTAAATTCTATTTCAGCTGATAGCTTTCTTTTGGTTAATATTTTCTCTGCCATGTCTTTTTCTATTATTTTATTTTTCAGATTCCAGTGTGTCTTGTGAATATAAAATAATTGGATCCTTTTTACCAATCTGAGAGTATATGTCTTTTAAGTGGCAAGTTTAAACCATTTATATTTATGATGATTACTGATTTATTCAATTTTGTTTATAATGCATTACACTATTCCATTGTCATTGCTATTCTCTGATATTTTCATTCTGTTATGTTTTTAAGCACCCTAAAAGTAGTCATGATAATTAAGTTGTTTTTACAATCCATAATTTTTCACATTTACTCATATATTTACCAATATCTTTGCTTACTATTTCTCTTTGTGTCTTAATCCTTGTTTTGTGGTTTGATCTCCTTCCTCTGATATGTATCCTTTATTTGTTTTTCAGTGAGGATCTGTGAATAATAAACTTCTTGGATTTTTGCTAGAAAATCTTTTAACTTCACCTTCACTATCAAATAATAGTTTTACTGAATAAGAAATTCGAGGTTGGCAATTTATTTTCTCTCAGCTAATTGAAGATATTATCCATTGCTTCTTGGCCTTTGTTTTTGCTCTCAAGAAGTCTGCTAAATACCTAATTTAGTTTAGAGGTTATTTTGTCTTTTTCTGTCTGGTGGCATTTAGAATTTTCTTTGTCTCAGTGGTACACAATTCCACTACTAAGTGTCTAGTACATTTTCCATTATTTCCACTTTGGAAGTGTGCATCTGAGAACTTCAGAATCATATTTTTCATCAATTTTGAAAAATTCTTAGACATTACCTCTTTTAACTTTGCTTTTCCTCCATGCTTTCTTTTTTTTCAAAATGAAAAGTATTTAATACACAAAAAAGCACAATAAAATCCAAAGTATTAAAAGCATTCTGTAATACAAACACCAAAAAGATACAGAGCTATTAACTTAGTGGGGCTTTAAAGAAAACTAGGTGAGCATGCATGAAAATGCCTCCCTCTCCTCATTTAGTGAGTGAGTTGGCCACTGTTCAAAGTTATTTTTAATTGCCTTTTTCTTCCCACTTTATGAAACCACATTTGCTACTCCTGTTGATTGTGATGATCCAATCAGAAATATTTGGAAAACTACATGTTTTCTGTATATTGGCAGTGCATTTTATGCCACCTACTTGAGTGTATGTAGAAAGAGAATTTTTGTACATCAAGACCACAGCAAGCCAGTTTTATCAGGATAGAATCTGCTACCAAAATTTATACACTTCTCTCAGAACACCTAGAGACAGAACTCTTTTCCAGTCAAGAGCCTCACTTAAAGTTTATCCGAGCTAGAAGCACAGATGAAAGAGCTTGTAGTAAGCAACACAGGCTCTTCTAGGCAGGCATAAAGGAGAACTTGTGCTCAGCTTCCAAGACATGAGGTATTATGAATATATAACCCAGAGCTCGATCTACCAAGAGGGTAATAGCTTCTTACATCTCTTCAAGGCAATTATAGGTTTTCAATTTGCTCCCCACACTTACCTGCGCCACAACATACTATAAGGTTAAAAGGGTAGGTATGTATACTCATTTTATAGATGAGAAAAACTGAGGCTTTAGAAGTGGGACTCAAGACTTACTCTACCTCTATCCAAGAGACACTTAATAGTGCATAGCTATAGACTAAAGAGAGAATTGTATTCAGAGATCGCTTGTGACTTCTACTATGCCAAGTGCTATGGAGACCAAGAAACATTTCATTTTCCCTTAAAACATTTTTTGTTGGTTTTAGAAGGAAAAAAAAAACCCAAAGGAGATATTTTGATTCTTATGAAAAGGAAGTGAAAAAATAAGGCAAACTACAGAGAAAACAATAATCTCCTGTAGGAAGAGGGAAGGCTGATCTCAATTTCTTAGGACTAAGACAATAAGGAAGCTAATTCCCCTATCCCCCCATCACCCACTCAAAGGAAGCTTCAACTACAAATTGTTACTTTATTACTAATAGATAATAGCTCTGCCCTCATAGCTTCACTTCCTCACTGCTAGAATCCATCCTTAACTCTGCAACAGAAACATTCCCAAGACTGGAAAAGAAGAATTTTATCTAAAGATACTCTAGTTACAACCATCCAAGGGGTGATACAGAAGGCCTTTGGTATAAAAGCAATATCCAGAAATAGCTAATAACTTTTAATTAAGAGGATATAAGAGCAACAGTAAAAGAGGGAGGAAGAAGAAATGTCTGTTGACATGAAAGTATTTAACTGTTTTTTAAAAATACTACCTTCAGATAACCTGCACTTGAATGTTTATAGCAGCACAATTCACAATTGCAAAGTTGTGGAAACAACCCAAGTGCCCATCAATCCAATAGTGGATTAATAAAATGTGGTGTACGTATACCATGGAATACTATTCAGCTGTAAGAAACAAAGGTGATATAACACATCTTGTATTTTCCTGGGTAGAGCTAGAACCCATACTACTAAGCGAGGTATCCCAGGAATGGAAAAACAAGCACCACATGTACTCACCAGCAAACTGGTATTAACTGAGCAGCACCTAAGTGGACACATAGGAACTACATTAATTGGGTACTGGGCGGGTGGGAGGGGGGAGGGGGCGGGTATATACATACATAATGAGTGAGATGTGCACCATCTGGGGGATGGGCACGCTTGAAGCTCAGACTTGTGGGGGGAGGGGGGAGCAAGGGCACTATTTGAAACCTTAAAATTTGTACCGCCATAATATGAGGAAATAAAAAAAAAAATAAAGAAATTAGATGCTCTGATAAACTCTCAAAGCATTATAATGATAATGCCGATTTTCAATAAAGCATTTGCCAAATTACAGCAATTGCTTTAAAGAAAGAATGGCTCTTCTAGCACTATTTGGCCCTTTTTAGATATCCTTGACCCTAAATGGGGAGTTCTACTAGCTAGGCTATGCTATACTCCCAAAGGCATTAAAGGAAGGAAAACAACCTACAGGGGAAGCTGCATCTTGGATTTCAAATAAGGTACCAAAAAATATTAACTGTCTCTGTCTACAGATACACGTCTTTCTCAGTAACATTTTCAGGCATTTAAAAGACATTTAAAAGGTAGAGGCACAATAAATCTAAGTGTGGGTTTACTGTAACAGTTTCTTTCACAATGCCACATTCATCGATAATGGCATTAATTAAAACTGTACGTTCATTATTTCTAAAGGTCTTAACATGATTACGGGACATTCTCTCACAGGAGAGAAAAGACCTGGCAGCTCCTAGGAAGGCTGAATATAGCAATGGCAGACAATAAGAAAGCTGCCAACAGAAAACACGTCTCAAAGCAATCTGGAAAACTGTTCCCAAATCAGGTCTAGGGAGCCGCCTTGCCCACTGTCTCAGACACTCCTCGTTTCCAGTTCAGCCATAGGGTTCTCAGTACTCCCTCTCAGATGCTAGACCGCAATTTGTCTCCTCAACTACTCTGAGAAATTCTAGCACAGCAGCCTCAGCAATCCCTGTGGCAGTGCAAAATTCCAGACATTTGTAAACACCATACATTTTACTTTTGGCACAGGGGAGAGCTTGCAGGTTCCTTTATCTTCGAAGTGCAAACTCCAAACACAGCTAGTTCCTACAGCCATTTTTAGCAAAGGAAGCGTTGGTCTTGATAGTGTGTGTGAGCACACGCACAATCATGAACGGGAGAACCATCAAAATGGATTATTTAGGGTATGGGTCTGAATAATTTAAGCAGGTAATTGGCTTAATGGAAAACAGATTCGCAGTATCTAAAGCCATGTACTTTCAGAGGTTCACATAATTCTTTGGGGAAAAAACCCAAATAACTGGTTAACAAGTTTTTCCTTTCTAAAGAGAATTAAGAGGTAACATTACAATAACTTTGTAGAACCCAAGAACTAACATTCGCCAATTTCTCATTAATGACTTCTCAAGAGGGCCAAACAGTACATTGAATTGACACACAAAAAAAGAGTTACAAACAAGCCTAACCTTTAAAAATAAATTCTGGGGCTGGGTGCAGTGGCCCATGCCTATAATCCAAGCACTCTTGGAGGCCAAGGCAGGAGGATCGCTTGAGCTCAGAAATTCAAGACGAGCCCAAGGAAGAGCAAGACCCCATCTCTAAAAAAGAAAATAAATAAATATATATATAAATTCTCACAAACCAAATAATACCCCACAAAGTATTACATACATGTAAATATATATAAATTATAAGCAAAATACAGCCACATATTTCAAAGGCTTAGCAGTGATTTCATCTTATATTACGCAAGTCAAGTTTGCGGGAGTTCGTTTGGAGGCTAGCCTGGCTGGATTCTCTAATCCACTGTTCAAGACTAGGATTAGAAATCTTATGATATTCCATACATGGACTGTGGAGAAATGGTATTCCAGTTTAAAGATTTGGTCTAAGATTTTGATAAAGTCTGACGTAAGTATTAAATACAGAAGTATACAAACTACTATTAAATACACTGTAGGGAGAGTGAGTAATATTAAGAGACAGGGGACCTTTTAAGCTATAATATAGACATTCATTGTTTTCTGATGATTTGTCATCTCTGCTCTGAATCTTTGGCCAAGTTAATATGATCATAAATATTAATTTAAATGACAACTAAAATAAGAAATCTGATGCCAATGTGGTGTGGTTTCATTATTCATAAGTCTATGGTGTGATGCAGCAAACCACTGAGCTCCACTGACACCTACTTTAACAGATCCTTCCTCACAATCGCCATTTCAACTCAAGCATGGCTTACCTATAATTAGGGTGGCCATATAATTTAATATCCAAATGAAGACACTTGGCAGTGAAAGGAGAGAGATGGGACAAACCGATGGGATGCTGAAATATAGGCACAAACATTGCTTTCTCCAGAAAACCAGAGCATGTGGACCCCGTAACTACAACTGAAAGATTAACTGTAGTATTTGGAAGTCAAGAGTTTCCTTGCGGTAGTGAACTCTGAAGACTTCACATAAAAACCATGCCTTGCTTTAGTGGCAGTGAGTAAAAAAATCTGTACCCCATGGCAATGAAAAAAGAACAAAATCAAAAACAGATCAAGAAGATAATTTAAAGTTTCCCACAGGTAAAGAAGTAGTTTAGCTCAAACACATAGCTTAGGATGTTCTAAGTGAAGTACTTAGTGCTAACGGGAACAACGGAAAACCCAGGAGAGCAAACAGGAAAAGGAGGAAAGCTGAGTAGCATAAGAGATTCTGTGCTGGACAAAAATGCACCAAAATTACATCAAATTTCTACAAATATAAGTAAAATGTTTAATTATTCTTTAAGTTTTATAAAAAACTGTAACTTTATATGAGGGGATTGCAGGGTACAAGTACAGCCCCCCAATTCTCCCTGCCTACATTTGCAAAAGCACTTGACTGGCAAAAATAAAACAAAATTAAGGGTTATTAAACTATTATAAAGAGAGTATTATTAGGGGGGATGGGGAGAAAATCAATTTAACTTTCTAAAGTTTTAGAGCATTCACCAATGGTGTAATAAAACAACTAACTCAAAGAAATTTCTGCTTATTGGGGGCAAAAGCTCTCCCTGCCACCTAGAGAGAGCCAGAGACTTGAGTTTCATTACCCAGGAAGGAACAATACTGGAGAAAATGGTTCATGCCTTCTCTCACTTTTACTTGTCCTCCCAAGTAGCTTTCTGATTAGATAAGAAAGCCTGACATTCACAGGGCCTTTCTCTTTTGGGAGAAAGTGTTAAAAAGTCACTGTTTTCTCTTAAGTCTTATTCTGGTTGCAAATCATATTCTCTAAAGCCATTTATTAGAAGGCCTATATTTTAAAATTAGCTGTTCCAAATTTAACAAGTACCATCATTTAAAAAAGCTAACAAATAATGAAAAAGTAACAAGTATTATTTAAAGATATACTGGTCAAGACACATGGATTCTTTAGGCTGCAAGAGATCCTGGGTTCATATCCCAGATAAGCCCCCCAAAAAACAAAACAAAATCAAACACAAACAAAAAGTTTATTTTTTTCTGCCAGATATCCAGTTGACTCAACATCACTTGAAAAGACTGTTCTTGGCCACAGTTCTGCAGTGCAGCATTTGTTATCAATCAAGTATAGGTCTATTTCTGGCATTCTTTTCTGCTCCATTGATCAATTTTTTTATCCTAGCACCAATATTATTAATATATTATCTTAATTACTATCACTTATAAATATCTTGATAACAAATAGAGTAGGATCTTTTACATTTTTGTTTCTCTTTAACATGTCTTAGCTATTCTTGCCCTTTTGCATTCTCATACAAATTTTAATCAACTTAAGCATCACATATATACCAAAAGGAAGGAAAAAAGTTGGAATTGCATTGACTCTACAGTTAATTTGGGGATAATTTACATCTTTATATTAGAGACTCTTCTAATCCATAAATAAGATTTCTCTTTCCTATATAGGTTTTCTTTAATTTCTCTAAGTAAGTTTTTATAGTTTCCTATCTGGAAGTCATACACATCTTACATTATCTTTATCCTAGAAATTCAATAAATGTTTACATTATTATAAATGATATCTTTTTAACATTTCATTTGTTAATTTTTTCTTTTTAATATATAAAATAAAATTGAGTTTTGATATAGGCCTTATATCCAGCTAGTTTGATAAATTCATCTATAATTCTAGTAATTTGCTTATAAATTATTTTGGATGTTCTTACATTCACAACCTGGTTATCTACAAATACTGACAGTTTTATTTCTTCTTTTGCAATGCTTAGCACTTTATTTGTTTCTGCTTTCTTGCATTGGCTAGGAACTGTAGCATAATGTTAAACAGAAACTACAATAGCAAGCATTGTTTTCTTGTTGCTAACCTCAGAGAGAAAGCTATCAACATTTCAGTCCTAAGTATACTATTTGCTTCTGGGTTTTGTTTTGTTTTGTTTTTGTGAGGGTTTTTTTTCCTGACATTCTATTTCTACTTTACTAAGAGTTTTTATCATGAATAAATCTAATGTCAAATGCTTTTTTAACATCTATTGAGATGATCACATGATTGTTATTTTTCTAATTTTTATTTTTTAATTTGCAAATAAAAAGTGTATATATTTATCATGTACAATATGTTTTGAAACACAAATATATTGTGGAATGGCTAAATTGAGCTAATTAACATATGCTATTCCTTATTTCATTATTGTGATGACCTACTATGATTGATCCTTTTGAATATTAAACTACTCTTGCATTCCTAGAATAAACCAAACTTGATCATGATGAGGAGGGATGAATTCAATTTTCTAATATTTTGTTTAGGATTTTTGCATTTATCTTCATGAGAAAGACTCATTTGTAACTTTCTTTTTTGAAAGGTCCTTGTCAGGTTTTCATATTGAAATTATTCTGGCCTCATAGAATACCTAGGGACTTATTTCCTCTTTTCTATTATTTGGAAGGGTTCTATCCTAAAGGTTTGGTAGATTCACCAGTGAGGCCACCTGGATGTGAAGTTATTTGGTGAGAACATTTTTAATTACGACTCAGTTGCTTTAGCCTCATACTATTATTCTGCCTGTAATTTCTTCTGATGTCTTATGTCTTGTTTTGGAGTTTTTGGTTTGATTATCTGTTTGTTTTATTTTAGCGTATTATGGGGGTCCAAGTGTTAAGGTTACATATGTTGCCCATGCCCCCCTTCCCCCTCAAGTAAGAGCTTCAAGCCTGTCCATCCCCCAAACGTTGCACATCTTACTCATTGTGGTTGTATATACCCATCCCCTCCTCCCCCCTCCCACTCTCCCAACACCCGATAAATGTTACTCTTATATGTCCATTTAGGTTTTGATCTGTTAATACCAATTTGCTGATGAGTACACCTGGTGCTTGTTTTTCCATTCTTGAGATACTTCACTTAGTAGAATGGGTTCCAGTTCTTTCCAGGAATATACAAGAGGTGCTACATCACCATTGTTTCTTAAAGCTGAGTAGTACTCCATGGTATACATATACCACATTTTATTAATCCACTCATGAATTGATGGGCACTTGGGTTGTTTCCACAGCTTTGCAATTGTGAATTGTGCTGCTATAAACATTCGAGTGCAGGTGTCTTTTTCATAAAGTGACTTCTGATCTTTTGAGTAGATGCCCAGTAGTGGAATTGCTGGATAGAATGGTAGATCTACTTGTATCGTTTGGAGGTATCTCCATATTGCTTTCCACAGAGGTTGCAGTCCCACCAGCAGTCCCACTAGTTTGCAGTCCCACCGGCAGTGTAGGAGTGTTCCTTTCACTCTGCATCCACGCCAGCATTTGTTATTTGGGGACTTTTTGATAAAGGCCATTCTCACTGGAGTTAAGTGATATCTCATTGTGGTTTTGATTTGCATTTCCCTGATGATTAGAGATGTCGAAAATTTTTTCATATGTTTGTTGGCCATTATTCTGTCTTCTTTTGAGAAGTTTCTGTTCATGTCCTTTGCCCATTTTTTGATGGGGTTGTTTGATTTTTTCTTGCTGATTTTCCTGAGTTCTAAATAGATTCTAGTTATCAGCCCTTTATCAGATGTGTAGCTTGCAAAATTTTTCTCCCATTCTGTGGGTCGTCTGTTTGCTCTCTTGACAGTTTCTGTGGCTGTGCAGAAGCTTTTGAATTTGATCAGGTCCCATTTGTTTACTTTTGTTGCTGTTTTGATTGCCTTTGGGGTCTTCTTCATAAATTCTTTGCCTAGGCCAATGTCTAGAAGGGTATTTCCAACATTTTCCTCTAGAATTCTAATAGTTTCACACCTAAGGTTCAAGTCTGTTACCTGCGTGAGTTGATTTTTGTGAGAGGTGAAAGGTGTGGGTCTTGTTTCAGTCTTCCACATGTGGCTATCCAGCTTTCCCAACACCATTTATTGAATAAGGATTCTTTTCCCCAGTGTATGTTTTTGTCTGCTTTGTCGAAGATTAGTTGGCTATATGAGGAAGGTTTTATATCTGGGTTCTCTGTTCTGTTCCACTGGTCAATGTCCCTGTTCTTGTGCCAGTCCCAAGCTGTTTTAATGACTATAGCCTTGTGAGTATAGTTTGAAGTCTGGTAAATTGATACCTCCTATTTTGTTTTTATTGCCTAGGATTGATTTTGCTATGTGGGGTCTTCTCTGGTTCCATACGAAGCGTAAAATTACTTTTCTATATCTGTGAAAAATGATGATGGTATTTTGATAGGGATTGCATTGACTCTGTAGGTCACTTTGGGTAGTATAGACATTTTAACAATGTTGATTCTGCCGACCCATGAGCATGGTATATTCTTCCATCTGTTTACGCCCTCTGCTATTTCCTTCTTCAGTGTTTCATAGTTCTCCCTGTAGAGGTCTTTTACCTCCTTAGTTAAATATATTCCAAGGCACTTTATTTTCTTTGTTGCTATTTTGAAGTGAATTGAGTCTTTGATTTGGTTCTCACTTGTACTGTTGTTGGTGTATATGAATGCCTCTGATTT
>VSMD01106588.1:0-17322 GCA_008750895.1 Mirza zaza
AGCCAAGCCAGCCTGGGCCTCCTCCCACCGCCTGGATGTCCCTCCTGTCCTCGTTGATGTTGCTGTGCCTTCACTGGCAGTGCTGAGGGCGTGACTGACGGACTCAGCACCACCAGCGCACGTGCAGAGAGAGCCGCCTCCTCCCGGCTCCAGCCCGGGTGTCTGCCCCGCTCGGATTCGCAAAACAGATAAAGTCAGAGCCCGCATCATGAAGCTTTGCCGCCACCGCCGCCATCATCATCATCATCATCATCATCATCATCATCATCGCCGCTGGCTCACCGCCAGGGGAGCGTGTGAGCATCGGGGATTGCTGACTGGGGTGGCAGCTTCTCTCTCCCAGAGAAGGAGAAGGAAAGAAACCCACATACTGACCTCCCCCCAGACTCTCCCCAAGAACTAGAGGCCCTGCTGGGCGTTCAACAGGCTTGACCTCTTGACCTCGTCCCCAGCTTGCCGGTGGGAAAGCCAAGGGTCCAGGGACTCAGGTCCTGAGCGTCCCGCCTCTCAGCAGGAGAAGCCACGGGTCGAAGGCGGGATGGTTGCTCCCTGGCCTGGGACGGAAGTTTCACCTTCTCTATCCAGAAAGGGCTCCCGGCTTTGGACCATCACACCGGACTGGAAGTACCTGTGCTCCAGGCCGCCGAGTGGCCCAGCCCGGACAGAGGACGCCAGAAATGGTTCGCAGGCTGCTCCGGAGCTCGGCCTGCCTTCCTGGGTGAGCCTCCCGCCCCCCGGGCCCGGGCCCCGCCCACCACGTGGTCAGGGCTTCTGCTGGGCGGCAGGTGATGGGGCTGCGGCTGGGCCAGGGCCAGGGCCAGGGCCAGGCGGGACACAGTGTGGGCTGTGGGGTCGTGGGGTTTCCTGCTAGAAAATGAATAATGTCCGGTGTTCGGGGAAGCGAGCAACTCTCCCCTGCTCGTTTTGGAGGAAAATCTCAAGCTACAGGAGCATTCTGGGCAGCAGAGTGTGCTGAACTTGCTGGTTTGTGCCCTTCCTATGTCCTATTCCTGGAACGCTGGCCAGACCCACAAAGCAGGACGAACATGCCCAGTGGCTCGCAACTGGCCCTGTGCAGCCTCCTGTACCTCCGGACCACAAGGCGGGGGTGGGAAGTCGTCACGAAGTGCAAATTTGACCGGTTCCACTTGCTGCCTCCAGCAGGGTCCTTGATGGAACCAGAATTTACCCTGAAACAGTTCAAATGATGAGATTTTACTGGAAGGGTCTGGGAAGGACAAAGGGAACCTGTAAGGGCGGAGCACCCAGTGGTTAGTATGTGCTCAGCAAAGTTTGCTGCGTGCCAGGTGACAGCAGCAGCCGCGCCACACGGCTACTGCACGCTCCCGAGGGCAATGCTGACGGCTCCCAGCATCCTTCCCTGCGGGCCTCACTGCAGGACTGGGAGACCCGGCCCTGGCAAGGCAGAGCCTCTGGCCCAAGCGGCCTGGCTGGTGGCCTGCGGGTGTCCTGTGTCCTGAGCCCCGTCTGGGGACTCCCAGCCCAGCCTCCATTGTTCTGCACGCCCCTGCCTGGCGCTCTGACCTCAGGATCTTCCACAGGGATTCTCGAAGGCAGCCCCCTCCGTCCCACACGCAGGAGCGCACGCAGACCCACCCCCTCCTCGGGGTGGTGGGGCACAGGCTGGCTGCCCCTTGCAGAACCTGGCCCAGCCAAGTGACTGAGTGACCGTCACCAGCTTCACAGTCAGGACGAGGGGCCCGACCCGCCAACCTGTGTCAGGGCGACATCTACTGGCCAGTGCCAAACCTCAGGGGCTGCGGGAGGGGCCAAGACCCCAGTGGGAGGCTCACTGAGGAGGGAGAGACCCCTGCAGGGGTGCAGGTGCCAGAAAGCACACCTGGATGACGCTCCACAGGCAGAGGCAGGATTAGGCGTGGGCTCTGCTCCCTCAGCCCTGCATTCAAAGTGCTGGGCAGGTGACAACCCACCTCTCACACCTATCACCGCATGGACCCTCACCAAAGGGACCGTCCTGCACGTTTCACAGATGGGGAACCTGAGGCTCAGAGGACAAGCATGTGGCAGGGCCAGGAGCCAGACCCAGGCCTGCAGAGGCTGGGCTCGTGCTGTGGTGCTTGCAGTCTGCACTCAGCTGCCTCCCAAAGAAGAGCCACAGCGAGGCCTGGTGCCTGTCACCTGGTGCCTGTCACCTGGTGCCTGTCCCCTGCACCGAGGACAGAGGTCAGGGAGACTCCCACTCCCTGCCTACCATGGGGGCAGTCCCAGGAGGCTTCCTGGAGGAGGGGACATAGCAAGTCTGTCAGTCAGGGCAGCTTCACTGCTGGGACACCCGACCCCCAAATCTCTGCTCTCAGACGTCAGCAGCCAGCCTTCCGTGTGGCGATTGGGCTCCCCACCTGCAGGTCCCGCCAGCCTTCGGGGCTCGGAATCCTCCTCGGCGGAGACCCTCACCGCTGCCCGGAATTCAGACCCACAGAAACGGCGGCTAACAAACATTTCCAGCTGCTAAGTTTTGGGGCGATCTGCTACGCAGTAATACGTCCTGGGACCAAAAGTTGGCGCGATTGGGAGACAGTCAGCCTCGCTCCACCGCCTTGCTCCTGACCTGTGCAGGCAAAGCGCAACGCGGTGGCGGCAGCACAGCCCAGAAGAGCCCACGGGGCCAGGCACGCGCGGCGGTGCTGAACCAGGCCGGCAGCACTGACTTCCCACCTCCATGGTCCCCCGGCTGGGACGGGGCCGTGGGGCCGTGGGGACATGGGGCCGTCGGGCTGTGCTGTCTCAGCCGAGCCTGCTGCCTGGCAGGACCAAGGCTTCCTCGGACGCCCAGACCAAGGGCTGCGAGGCGGAGCCGCAGGCCTGGCCCCACGAGGGCCCACGGGAAAGAGCTCCAACCTCGCAGACAACCCTCGGTGCTCCCAACCTGGTGCTCCTGGGGCAGTGAGTGCTCCCAGCCGGGGCTCTCTGCGTCCACGATCCTGGCCTGATGCTCTTGGCATGGTGCTCCTCACCCTGGGTCCCCTCCCTGCACTGTGGGCTCCCCGTCTCACCGCTCCCCTCCCACGAGGGCCCCTCACTGCCCAGCGCCCCCTCACCTCTGCAGCGCCGGCCCTGGCGGAAGGAGGAGGAAGTTTCTGCCTCACAGAAAACTGTGGAAAGTGCCGAGGAGGAACAGGCGAGTGGCCTGCAATTGATCCTCTTGGTAAAATGTGCCTTGATGTTGCACCCGCTTCTCCGGGAGCTCACTGCACCCTCATTCAGGCCCAGTCAGCCCCTCGCGAAAGAAAAGAAAAGCTTCAGCTGGGCCCGCTGGCCCCAGGTGGCTCGTGCTCAGCCCAGCTTGGGCACAGCTGGCGCGGTCGAGCCTGTTTGCGTGGCCAGAGTGGCCGCTTTGTCTTTCCCGGGGCAGGGCGTGCCGGGGGATGGCTGCTCCATTCGGAGTAATTACAGGGCTCCAAAAACATGACCTCAAGAATGTGCCGCTGACAACTTTCTCCAACAGTGTAGGTGGGCGGGGGCTGCCCCCTGATCCCCGCGTGTCCCGGGACAGGGAGAGAAGCGAGGAGAAAGGCAAGGATCATGCAGACACACCCTGGATATTCCAGGCCACCCGGACTTCCAATCTGCTGCCAGTTGTTCCCCCAAACTCTCAAACAAACCCCCCTGCAATTCCAAACAGCATTGCCCCATCTCTCTCTGCCACCAGCACAAACACCTCTGCCTGATTTGGAGTTTGAAACCATATGATGAGCACAAATTAGACGTCGGTCATTGTGTGTCCGACTTGGAGGGGCCATACAGAGACCCTGCGCCCCTGCTGTGCCCAGATGGGGAGACGCTTGCCCTGGTGGCACCTGGCGGAAGCCAGAGGCCTGGACTCACAGGACCCTGGGGCACAGTTTCCTGGAACATCAATTCCCTCCAACCCTTCTTTCAGGGGAAGAGTTAGATAACCTAATTGGTGAGCAGTTTAAAACACTTTACTGTAAAACAAACAGCTGTGTTGTGCAGAGAAGACTAATCTGCATTTTAAAGAGAAGACACGAGATTTTAAGATGCTTCTGTGTTGTGGCAGCTGCTTTGTGCTCTCTGCTCTCAGATCCTGCGGGGAATAGGGGCTCCCCTCTGCCACGTGTTTGTGTGTCCTGACCCCGAAGGGTGGCTCATGGAACCGCGGGAGCTGTGTCCCCGCAGTGGGTGTAGACCTTAGAATGGCCAGAGTGGCCAGGCTGGGTGCAGAGCCCAGGCCTCTGGGTTCCCTGTTCTTTTCTCAGCATGGCCTGCTGGCTCTCGAGGGGTGGCCCGTCAGAGATCCGCCTGCCCTGAGTTTGCCGCTTCGCTCAAGCGAGATCCGGCTGTGTCCAGAGGGACGAGCCTCATCCTGCAGCCATCCTCTTGTAGGAGGGGAAGCTGCTGCTCCCAAGGGCTCAGGGCTTTTTGGCCTCACGTGGCTGGGCTGAGGGTGTGGCATTGCCCTGAGGCCCAGGGTCCCAGGCGAGCAGGACATTCTCCCCAGGAGCACTGGAGACAGGCATGAATGGAGGAGGGGGACAGGAGGCCATGGGGAGGCCCAGGAGGGAGCCAGGCCCCGCAGGCGCCGAACGACCCAGGGCGCCAGGGCCTCCCAGTCCAGGGCTGGTCGGAGCACGGGTGCACACAGGCCTCACGGCGGCTCTGGCTGACTGCTCCACTCGCTCGCTGCTTCCTTCCCTCGAACACAGAGGAGGCCGCTGTGCTCAGCACCCCGCTCATGTGTCTGCCCATCCAGGCACCCAGGTTGGTGCTGTCAGCCCGTGTAGCCCTGGGTCACCTGTGGCCTTGCCTCTGTGCTTCTGGGCAGCCAGCACGGACGGGCACAGGTAGAGGCCGGGCTGGCACCAGAGTTTGTGCGCAGCGCTGCGCTGCATTCTCCGTGGAGACGCTGCACTGCAACCACAGTGGGTCAGGAAGCCCTGGGGTGGCAGAGGGGCCCCGGCAAGCCCTTCTACACCCTCCTTCCCTGCTGCGGCACAGGCTGGGGCACAATGAGCCCCAAATCTGAGACCTGAGTCAAGATGACCTCGTGAGCAATGATCAACCCTGGGGCCTGGGCTGCCCCTGGCGGCTACACCTTGGGCTGGGGTTGGAAACTCAGCCAAGTGTGAGACCAGCTCTCCAGAATGGAAAAGCCATCGGGGGGTTGGGTTTATGGTTATTTACCCAAATCTCTCAATTGGCTTTTAATGAAGCAATTTTTGGCATCTGATTAAGCGTAATGGACTATTAAGATCACTAATTGTTGTGATTTTAATAGAAGAAACTCACCATGGAGCGGTTAGTGTAAATCACTTGCTGAACGCCGATTATCACGCTCCTTTGGAGAAATCAGGCAAGCCACGTTTCCGGGCACGTGTGCGCACGCCAATTACTGAGGACGCTTAACTTACTGGGATATAAACATGGATCCTTTAACCAACAACTGCTTCTGGCCATGCCCACAGCCCTCATCTCACCCTGCTCTTCCCGCCCCGCCGCCAGCGAGCTGGCCTGTCGCTCACACTGGTCTGTCGCTGTCCAGATGGCCCTGGCTACTACTGGGAGCAGCCCAGGGCCGAGCCCCGGCTCCACACTTGCTCAGCCGCGTGGCCCCGAGCGCTCCCCCTTGTGTCCCCTGGAACAGGGTAACCATCGCGCCTCTTCCGCTGTCCTCGGGGTCAGGACTGAGGGAAGCGGCCTATGTGGGGCACTTAGGGCTGGCATAAGGCAAGTTGTGCTTTTGTTAGGGCTGGGGAATAATGGCATTATTGTTCGCCGTTGTTACACCAATATCTCTTGGAGACCCTGCGTGCGGTTCTTTTGGGTGTACACCTAGAAGTGGAAATGCTGGATCATACGGTAATTTTTCTATGTTTAATCTTTTGAGGAGCCACTCGCTGTTTTCCACGGGGCTGCATGCACCATTTTACATTCCCGCCAGCCGGGCACGAGGGTTCCGGCGCCTCCAGGTCCTCGCCAGCACTTGCATTCCGGTTCCCTGATGGCGGCCGTCCTCGTGGTGCGAGTGAACCGCGCTGTGGGTCCGCTGGGGGTCCCCGCCCGGCAGCGATGTGATCTCGCCTGTGTTCTACAGCCCACTTGGCCACTCGGTGGAAGCACAGTGCCCGCTGGAGGCTGCCGCAAACCTCGGCAGAGGCGACGGTGCGTTGCCTAGGGGAAGGCACAGCCTGGTGACATGGCCGGATTCTGGGAATACTTTGCAGGGAGAATCAATCAGATTTGCTAAAATTTTACTTGGGCCATGAAGTAGAGTCAAGAATCACCTTGAGGGTCTGGCTGGGCGGCAGAGAGAGCAGGTGGCCTTGCCCCGAATGACACAGGACGTGAGGGGGAGCAGGGCGTTGGCGGGAGGGCAAGTCGGAAGGGTTTGTTCATCCCAATTTGAAGGAGTTCCCGTAGGCTCCAGGTAATTACTCCCTTTGCCTGCCGCGTCCTGCAGCTTCTGCACCCAAACGGCGCAGATTCATGACGCACGTTCTCAAGAGTCGGCCTCTCCCCTTCACGAATGAAATCTCGTTGATGTTTTAACATGATTTTGCTTCCATCCTGTTTATTTCACATCTGCTTATCTTTGTTCTCGCTTTTCTGGCATATATTCTTCCGCTAATTTCCTTCATAATTTCATTTTACTTTTCGTTTTCTATTCTTCAGTTTTACCAAGCACCATAGTTCTTTTACGTTTTTATAAATTACGTAATTTCATTTTATAAATGTCCCATGTATTGCTATTTTCCCATTGGTTACACTTAAGTTGTTTTTTAAAAAAGTTTACAGCTTAATGCATATGGTACAAAATTTGGAATATCAACACTTTAGATTAGGCTCCTGTCATTTAGAGTCTGTTGCCCACTGATAAGTAACCTTACGTAGTAGCCTTACGTAGAGGTTTGCCACCTTAAAAGTATCCTGATTTATATATTTAACTACCACTATCGGAAGCAAAATTACTTATCAGGAAGATGCATGTCTGTGTGGTCTTCAGCCCACAGGTCAGTGGAGTGAGAGGTTTATTGTCTGCACCATCCTGGTGAGTGGCTAACGGAATGATAATGACAAGCAACTTTGCCAACACTTCCAAATTTATTAAAATAATGATACTGGCCGGGCGCGGTGGCTCAAGCCTGTAATCCTAGCTCTCTGGGAGGCTGAAGTGGGCGGATCGTTTGAGCTCAGGAGTTCGAGACCAGCCTGAGCAAGAGTGAGACCCCATCTCTACTATAAATAGAAAGAAATTAATTGGCCAACTAATATATATAAAAAATTCGCCGGGCATGGTGGCACATGCCTGTAGTCCCAGCCACCTGGGAGGCTGAGGCAGCAGGATTGCTTGAGCCCAGGAGTTTGAGGGTGCTGTGAGCTAGGCTGACGCCACGGCACTCACTCTAGCCTGGGCAATAAAGTGAGACTCTGTCTCAAAAAAAAAAAAAAATTATTAAAATAATGATACTTATTTTCAGGCCAGAAAAAAATTTAGAAATGTCCAATGACTGGGAGGAAAAAAACCCAGTGTTTGACAACTATAATGACATTCCATTGATAAAATTGGAATACAGCAATGGCTGCTAGAATGGTACCTTCCCCTACCTGAGTCACCTGGGCCAGGTGGTGGGTCCAGGAAGATCATGTGTGCCAACATTTCACCCTGAGGAAAGTCTGAGCAGAACCTGAGGGTGCAGACTGGGTCTGCATGGGACACTGTCCCTCTGTCCTTAATGAGAAATGACACATCTAACTTGCTCTTTCCTTTCAGTGTCTAGAGTTCATCAACGCCTGTATTTTCCATGATTTCACTTCCTTCCTCATTCCCTCCTCTCTCACCTTCCCCCCTCCCAATTTTGAGATCATCTGAGATTTTTGTTCCATGGTGTTAATTTTTTAATAAAATTCTGTATCAATAATTATTCAGATTTAACTCTTGAGTTTGGTCTGGCTTCTTTACTCACTACTGTTTGTTTTCCTTGGTTTGTCTGTTCATTCATCTTGCAGATAGTCTTTGATCTATTTTTTTAGAGAGAGCTTGTAGATAGTAAGTTTCTAGACTCTTTGCCTGTCCTCGAATAATTATTTTTCCTAATATTTCAACCTGTTGTACTAGGTATGGGATTTTAAGTATGAAATAATCCTTCTTCTCATCTTCATGGTTTTACTCCCTTGTCTTCTGCAAGGATTCTGCAGACGAGAACTCCAATGCAACTGGAGGCTGTTTCCTTTGTAGCCGGGCTGCCGTATTTAGCAAGCGAAGACTCGTGCAGTATTGGCTGTGCTTACCCTACACATTTATTTGTTATACTGCTGAAATTCAAATTTAACTAGGCATCCTGGATTTTTTTCTGGTGACCCTACTTTATAGTTAACCTGTTTTTGTTTTTGTTTTTTTTTCCTCAAAGCCTCCAGAATTTATTCTTTATTTTCAATATCCTGACATTTCATGAGACAGGGTCTGCATGCGGGAATCTTCCATTGCTCTGCGCGGCTGCCTCCGACCCTTCCTCCCCAAAAACGTGTGTATCTGCAGTTTGGGGAACTTCTCTGTTGTTTGGTTACTTTCTCTCCTTAGTTCTCTCCGGCTTATCCCCGGCACTCTCACTAAACGTTATTTATGGATTCAAACTCCCTGTTACTACCTAACTAACCTCTATCCAGTTAACTGACCCCTCTTGTCTTTGGTCCCTGCGTCCTGAGATCGGCCTTCACAGAACCAGTCCCACAGCAGCGTCACAAGGAGTGAATTAATTGCAGGACACTACGCCCCTGGCACGGTGTTGCTCTGGACGCCCCCAACGGTGCTCTTGCGCAGCTAGAACGTCCACGGCCTTCTGCCCACGTGGGTGTGTCGGGCCTGTGGCAAGATGCCACTTCCCGGCCACGTGTGGCTGGGCAGAGCTGTGTGACTCGTTCTGGATAATTCACTGTGGGATGTGCCACGTATCCCTTTGGGGCTGACACATTTAGTCGCCAATGTAAGACCCACTAGGGCACTCCTACGCTCATCCACAGCAAATGGCGAAGTTCCAGGTGGCGTCTGCTCCGTCAGTGGATTCCCAGTGTGGATGGTGCGGGACAGGGCCCTGCCCGACCTTCCATGGACGCGTGGCATGAGTGACAAGGACACTTTTGTTTTGTGACACTGAGATTTGGGGGATGTCTGTTACTGCAGCCTAGCACGGCCCTCCTGACTAGCACACGGGGAGGGGTGGGAATCCCCTCTCCCTCACTGCCCTGCGTTAATGCCACGAGGCCCCTGTGACACTGCTGCCAGCCCTGCCCAGACAAAGAGGCAGAGTCTGTCCTTTTTTGATCTTTTTATTGAACCTGGGGGTTGGAAGGGCCCTCGCATCTGAGTTGGTTCTGAGCTCTGATCAGGTCGCCGAGCTGAGGCTCAGCCTGGAGCTGGTGTTGACGGCACAGGCCATGGGGTCCACGAAGGCACAAATCAGAAGCTTCTTCTACTGATGACAGAGGAGCCCATGTCCTTGTACTCATTTCTGGTGACCCACATGTCCTTGAAGCTAGACAGCGAGCACAGGATGGAACCGCCCACCCAAGCGCCGTAGGCAGAATACTGGCAGGAGGACACCTGGATGGGGTTGAGGAGGCAGAGGGCAAAGGAGAGTGGGGGAGGGGAGGGGAGGGGAAAGAGGGAGAAAGGGGTAGGAAAAGGGGAAGAAACCGAGATCAAAATGCTACTCTAAACTGGGGTGGAAAAATGTCCCCCCTGAGAGAACTTCGAGGGCAGTTGCTTCCCCTCCTGGCAAATACAATTCATTATTTCCCATTAGAGATGTTGAACGGTCCGCACCTACTTCCTGTGGCTTTAAACTAGCAGATAAAATGAACAGGAGCAGAGAAGACTCGTACTCTTGGCATTTAAAAAAAAATAATGACACATTTTACACATATATTGTATTCTGTAGAAAAATTAGAAAACAGAGCTAAGCAAAATCAATCAATGGCCGATAATCAGATACCCTGGAGAAATTCCTTCTGCGTTGTATTGTGGAGCTTTGAAGGCTTTCTCTTACTTCTGTTTGGCTCTTCTTTTTATGGCAAAATCTATAAGTATATATTTCTTCCGGCTTCCATTTGAGGAGAGAAGGCAGCGTTTCTCACACCAAGTCAGGTCACCTCTGGGCTGGGAGGAGGCGAAAGTCTCCACACCCGTTTGTCCCGTGGGGGCGCAGAGGTTCGGGAAGGTTAAGGACACTCGCTCAAGGTCAGACAGTTGCCGTTCTTGCCCGTTCACTTGCTTTTCTTAAGGTGCTGGGCATGTAAGAGCAGAATGTGTGCGTCATTCTGAGCCGTAGGGAGGCAGACGCATCACTCGGTGATCTGCAGGGACACAGCTCTGAACCGGGATTTGGAAAACCCAAGCTCCAGGGCCAGGTGGTCGTGCATGGGGCAGCCAAGTTCTTAGACGCCTGGCCCTGTGCCCCCCAGCTCTGTTGCACCACAGAACCGGGCCTGGCTTGGAAACTGCTTGCTGGTATTGATTAAGAGATTTGTCAGTACAGTTTTTAGAAAAATAGAAAGGAAGAGTCAGAAGGGGGGAAAGCATGTGTAGGGTCCATACATGAGGTGGAGAGGCAGCCAGCTGACGCCAGGCGCCAGGGATCCTCTGTTCTAGCTTTTCTTCAAAACATGTTTTACATAAAAAGAGAAAAGAACAACAAACCTTCCGCCTGCCCCCATTTCTCAGCTTGGCAAATGGGATTTAAAGATGCTGGCCCCGAGCTGGCATGGACGGGGGTCCGGAGCCGTCTCACCCCCACCGGGATGTGACGAGAGGCGGGATGTTTCCACGGGCAACCTGTCCCCGATGTTCAAAAAGCCTCAAATTGTGCGTGAGTTTCTGGCTCTGAAAATCCACCTCTAGCAATGGATTCCAAGGGGGGAAACTACTCTAAAGAGATAAGAGGATATAATGGCCACAATTTTTGCTCAAGAACATTCATCGAAGCGTGGTTTAGGTTGTTGGGAGAAACAATTATTTGAAAAGTTGGCCCCGTTGGAACGCGCTGTTCCCTCAAGGTGGATGGGTTCATCCGAGGGAGAGAAATCTTCCCTTCTTTAGGTGAACAATTTAATGAGCTTTATGGATGATTACAGGTGAATCCACCTCCCTACCCCTTCCAGAGATGGGTCGGGCAGGAGAGAAAGCAGGCAGAGAAGCTAAATCACAACAAAGTTACAGGCAACAGGTGTTACCATCAGGCTCCGAATAAAGCAGGTTTTACTGGGGCAGCTAGGGGCAGTGGAGGGTACCTTGAGGACTCAGAAGGACGGAAGAGCTTGGACCAAAACACGCCCCGCCACACGCTGGCAGGACAAAGATGGCCCGAGAGATCCCCTTTGCGATGTGGTGGAGAAACTTACAGAAGTACGATATCAGTTCTAGTTCGTTTTCCATACTGGGCTAAGCAGTGACCCTCCACTCCGAGTTAGCAGAAGTTCATGGCGCATAAAAGCCTTGAGAGATCTGGGGAGCCAAGGGGAGGAAAACCAGAAACAGAACTCGTGACCAGAGCCGAAGACTCGAGAGAGGGAGGACGGGAGGGGTGACAATTTTCTAACATTATATAAATGCTCGTGGTTGTTGGGTAAGATGATATCGTGAGGGCAGCAGACTTAGGCAGGAAGGAAATGGATGATAGTTTCCCAGTATCACATGGATTTTTGTGACATGTATCAAGAGGGCTGAAGCCTGGTGGAGCGGGAAGCACTGGGAGCACATTTTTGTGTGACACCAGCTGATGCTTTTTGTCCACAGGATTCCTGACTCTTCCCTGCAGCTCTGGAGCAAGGATCGTTGCCGTGTGGTCACTTTCACGTGTCACCCTGGTCTGCAAATGCAGTGGACACTGTAAGGAGTGAGAGGGAAGAGTGCGGGGAACGCCGCCGGGCAGGTGGGGCGTCTCAGCAGGGGCGGGGGACGCACCAAGGACGCGAGCCAGAGAGTCCTCTCCGGGAGGGCCCTGCCTGCAGCCGGCCTGAAACCCCAGGTAGCTTGAGGGTGGTGGGTGAAAGAATCCTCCAGAGAAGAATGGGGCTCTGGGGGCAAAGGGAGCGAGTCCATGCCTCCTGGCTCTGGACCCTGGGGGAAGTCGCCTCGCAGAGTGTCCCTTCCAGAGCTGGGTGGCAGAAGCAGAAGGGACAATGGCAATGAGACAGGTCTAGAGATGGGGAGAGAAGCCGTGGACCATGTGGGCTGTGCAGGGCGGCGCAGGACCGTGGCCGACAGGCCGAGGAGGCTGGGGTCTACCCGGCCAGCAGCAGCAGATCACGCCACAGAGCACCATGAGGTTGGTCAATGGAGTTTGCAGCTGGTGAGACAGAAGGATTCAGGTCCGGCTGGACAAGGGACACCGTGCAGCTCCTGTCCCCAGAGAGCCAGCAGTGGCGGAGCCAGGCGGAGAGCAGGCCAGAGAAGGGGAGGCACGTGGGGGACAGCTCTCGGTGCGGGCCCCGCAAGGGACGAAGAACACTGTTAGTCACCCAGAAGAGACTGGGGCAGTTGCTGAGCTCAGCTGGGAGTGGGTGGGTGGCCCCGTCCCTCCTGCCCCAGCCAGCCACATCCAGACCGTCCCAACCTCCTGCCAGCCATGCTCCGCGTGGAACCTGAGCTGTCCTCCAGGGCCCACCTGCATCGTGTCCCCCCACTGCCCAAACCTTCCAGGGGTCTCCACCTCACGCAGCTTCTCCGCCCTCGCTCACGCCGCCCCAGCGGCCCTTCCTTGCCCTTCCTCCAGGAAGCAAGGCCCTGGCCCCGCACGGCTGTTGCCCTGCCTGGGCGCGCCTCCCAGACATCCGCCCCGCTCACCCTCACCCCAAGTATGTACCCGCTGCCACCTGCTGGACAAGACCCACTCTGAGCGCCCTGTGCTGAGCACCCCAACCCTGCCCCCTCCCTCCCTGGCTGTGCCTCCCCCTGCGGCTCACACCCCCTCCCCTACGTGGCCTCACCGCCACGCCGTGTTCACCTGTACGGCTTACTGCTTCCTACCCCTGCCAGAACCAACGCCCCAAGGATTGTTGACCCTTTTGTTTATTGATGCTTCCCAAGCGCCAGGAATCGTGCCAAGCACATCTGAGGCATTCTAGAAATATCTGTGGAATGAACTCGGGAGCCCCCCGAGGAGGGGTTGGCAGGACCTTACCTTCACCGAGAGCCCAGGTGACACCAGGCCAGTTAGTTCTCTCTGCATCCGGGAGCCGAGGCCGGAGCAGGCGCCAGTCCCTCCAGACAATAGCATGTTATTGAAGAGGATGTTCCAGAGGGTGGGCCTGCAGGAGGTGACACTCCGGAAGGCCATCATGTGGATGCCAAGGGTGTTTTTCCCTGTTGGGAGGGGCAGAGAGAGAAAGAACTTTGGAGGCCAGAGGCGGGCTGTGCCCCGGCTCCTCCTTCCCCCCTGAGGGCGCTGGGCTGGTGGGACCCCACCCACCCCCGGTCTCAGGTGGCTCCGAGTGCAGCGAGGCAGCGGACAACATTAGCACCACGAGGTCCCTGGCGTGTCAACAAGGTAAGCGCGTGGACTGCCAGCCCTATTGCAGGACTCGACTGCTCGAGACCAAAGAAATACATGTTAATTCTCCTCTCCCATCCGAGAGAATTCGTATTCCAATGTTACGGACAGTTATTAATGTTTCACGGCTTGGTGTCAGTTATTTTACGAAAAGATTTCTGTAGAGGCAGCATCCTCGCTTAGGTGGCCTTTGAAAAACGATTCTGATTCATTTCCTTGAGTCAATTGACCGCACAGATCAACTCAAGTATAATAAGAACAGCCCTGAAAAGACACGTGTGCTGTGTTGTTTCCTGTTCTATGCTGTGAGCTTCAGGGAGGGGAGGTGGCGCCTGCCAGTGCCTCCATGTGCTCATCTCCGGGGAAAACCTGCCCAGTGACCTAACCACGGGAGGCGCTGGGGACGGGCTGGCAGGGATGTCCTTGAGAGCCGTGGCTCTGGGGCTGGGTGAGCGAAGAACTTCCGTTACTTCTCCATCCATCCCCTGGATAGTTTTGGTGCTCGTGCCCAGTTTTTAAGACCACGGCGTCCCCTGCACAGTCTAACGAGGAAAACAACAACCAACCCAGCTAACTCGCACAAGTGCCATGTGCTTACCAGGTCCTCACCCTGGGGACATGGCTCCTTCCCCAGGCTGAATTCCCCTTTGTCCCTTGTGAATGTGACAAACTATTATACTTTAAGAAGTTGTTCCCAGGCAATATCTGGTTTTCCATGACTTCCCAGCAGACGTCATTTTCCCAATGACTAGGGCCTCTATGGTCTGTCATTGTTCCTGTTCTGCCAGAGAGTTCGGTCAACTCAACTTTCATTTAAAATCTCAGGGTCAGCCACATTTTTAAGGCTCCCTCCCAATCTAGGGTTGTTACTTTCCTGTTTTAATTGTCTTCATTTTTATATTTCAAATTATGTTGTATGCAGGCGGAGTACAAACAATACCTTAGGAGAGGGGAGACAAGCAGTCTGGTGTGAGACTTAATCACATTTGAAAATGATTTAGTGCTCATCAGTGAGTTTTCTCCTTTGTAAAAAGGGATAATACAAGATTTGGGGAAGGATCCAAGGATCTCACTTACCTGCAGTGGTCAGAAAAGCAGCAGGCATATAGTAGGTGCTTAGTAAGTGGTGGCTGATATCAGAGGAGCTTTTGAAATGGGCGCCTATTTGCTGCTCAAGCCAGAATCCGCTCCTGGCGGCCCTCATCCCTTCTTCCTCGCAGCAGCTCCACCGCCCCGTCCGGGCTCATTTCCGTCCCCTCCCGCGGACTCACCTACGAGGTCCGTCTGGAAGAGCGCCTCGGGGCAGAGGAAGCGCTCCTGCCCCAGGGTGATCTCCTGGCCGTCGGGCAGCTGGTACTTCTGTTGACAGGAAGGCGAGTCGGTCTTCTTCTTCTCCTTGTCGAAGTCCAAAGCCACGTAGCAGCAGTTCTCCTTTATGTCCCGGACCCACTCCCGGCCAGCTGCGGAGCACAGGAAAAGCACCAAGTGGGACGCGGTAGGAAAGAGCTGGGTTCTCGGCCGGGACGGGATGGCACCGTGGCAGCTGCTGTTTCTATTTCGTCCCATTGTCCAGTTTCTCTTGATCTGGGCTGGGCGTGGAGGCCCGAGTTTGCGGGAGAAAACAGTAGGATGGGGGTGTCCTGAACTAGGACGCGAGGGCTTAGATGGTTCAGCATTTGTAAGCTGAGATGCTACTGGACGTGGCATGTGTTTTAGGGGCTGGACAGTCAGACTCAACTCTCTTACCCACTGACCGCTCACAGCGGCCCGCTGCTCTGGGGAATTGCCCACAGCACCTCACCTAGAAATCTCTGGAAGGTTTTACCCCTCCCCATTCTGGGTGGCTGACAACAGGTTTTAAACCCAGCCGTGTCTTTCAGTGTTATGGTTTTGTCGGCCACTGTTTCTGAGCATGGACCACAGGGGACTCCTGGCACTGCTCACCTGGAAATCCACCTGTGCTCCAGCCCACTGACGTCTGGCTTCTACCTTCGCTCACTCCACCTCACCTGCTCTCGCCTGGGTCTGTTCTGTCCCCCAAGTTCCAAGACCCTGGGGACACTCTTGAGTCCTTTCCTGACCCCTTTCCCTCCAGCAATGGAGGCTGTTAATCACTCCTTTCCATCTCCCTGGCCCTGGGATGCTACATTCCCTGAAAGTTTTCCTTTTTTCACGTAGTTGGGACTTTGGTGAGACAAATCTGGGTTCAAATCCCATCTCTGCCATTTACCAAATTCCTGGCTTTAGGCAACTACATTATCCTCTTACACTTCTCCTTCCTCCTCTGCAAGAATGGGATTAATTCTCACTCTCGGGCCTGTTGTAAGAATGAGAGAAAGTAAGGCACATAAAGATCTCGCTGAGTGTGAGGTGTCCATAATGTGCTTTGACCTTGTCCCAGTCAATCCTCACCTTTCCTCTAATACCTGTTATTCTTTAGGGTCCCCATTTTGCTTGTTTTTGACACAGACCTCTTGCCTGGGAGGACCAAACAGCCAGCACAGAATCATGGGCTTGTTGGGAATGGGAGCCCCGCAGGTTACACAGGCTTGGGTCTAGTCCAGGAACTGGGTGAGAAGTGGGACAGGCATCGCCTCATCTGGTGCCCCTGGGTTCACATCCCAGCTGCTAAACCTACTGCTTCTGGGATGTCGGCCAAATGTCCTCACCTTTCTAAGCCTCTTCTTGCAATGGAAATGATTGTTTCTTCTATTAGGGTTATATCAAGAAGCAATGATAGAATATATGGGAAATGTTTACTTGGCCCAATACCTCGAATAGGGTAAGTTCTCTATGAAGCTTAGCTCTTCATCATCATCACCATCATCATCATCATCACCATCATCACCATCACCACCATCATCACCATCACCACCATCATCACCATCACCATCACCACCATCACCATCACCATCATCACCATCACCATCACCATCATCACCACCATCATCATCACTATCATCACCACCATCATCATCACCATCACCACCATCACCACCATCATCACCATCACCATCATCACCATCACCATCACCACCATCATCATCATCACCATCACCATCATCACCACCATCATCATCACTATCATCACCACCATCATCATCACCATCACCACCATCACTACCATCATCACCATCACCACCATCACTATCATCGCCATCACCATTATAGTCATCACCATCACCACCACCATCAACATCATCATCATTGCCCTTGTCATCAGCCCACGAAATCTCCCTCTATATAGATAGGGTTGCTTTTAGAACTTGGATAAAAGTCAAGTAGCCTTAGCTTTCCACACTGACAGCTATAAGTTGAACAAGCAAAGAAGGATGTTGCACCCCAGGGGCTAGTGTACCTGGGCAAGAGTGGCAATTTCCTACCTGTGCCCACCAAAAAGTCCGCATTGTCCGCCAAGAGTTTGCAGAGGTAGAAGGTTAGGTCTTGACCGGCTACATCCACCTGGAAGATCGACTGGTGCAAAGGACAGCCATCAATGATGGGCACAAAGTACGTCACTCCTTCTCCACATTCAATAGTGGTTCCTAGATAAGAGAACACGCAGGCGTCACAGTGCAGGGTGAATGGCATCCCTTACAAAGCATTGGTCTGCAAGAAGAGAAGGTGGAGGGGACAATACTTGGAGGAGAAGGCGAAGGGTCTCAGGAGTGAGTTTCCTCCTCCATGGGGAGTGTACTAGGCTAGAAGAAAGGGCCGACTGTTTGGACAGGAGCCTGCAGGCTTTCTTATTAAACCAGGACATGCAGGAATTAGCAGT
>VSMD01106589.1:0-52313 GCA_008750895.1 Mirza zaza
AAAAAAAAGTCATTGTTTTAATAAACAGTTCTATTTTATGAGAAAAACCTTACCTAAGTGAAATGATTGTGCTATTTATATCTCTATTTTAGCCCATGAAGCCATTGTTAAGCCACTACTGCTCAGCTTGCAACTGAATATCTGAATTGTAGCCATAGCATTTAGGAAGAAATAAATAGCCTCATTATGTAAAGTCATGCCTATAAAATGATAGTAAACGTCATTGTAATTAACTCTCACACTCTGATTAGGAACATATAAACCTGCCAAAGAATCTTTATCCTAAAATCTGTGGCCTCAACGTTCCATCATCTCTGCTCAGGGGATAGAACTTCAATCTCTGCAGAATATGGGATTATTCACTGAGTTACTCTCTGCTGCAAAAATGGACATACAGTAGTGTCCCCCTTATCTGCATCCAAGGCCCCCAATGGATGCCTGAAACTGTGGATAGTACCAAATCCTATACTGTATATGCTATTTTTCCCTATACATATATATGTATGATAAAGTTTAATTTATAATTTAGGTACAGTAAGAGATTAACAACAATAACTAAGAATAAAATAGAACAATGATAATAACATACTGTAATGAAAACTTATGTGAATATGATCAGTATATCTCTCTTTCAAAATATCTTACTGTTCTGTACTCACCCACTTTTAGACCATGGTTGATAGTGGGTAACTGAAACCACAGCAAGCAAACTGTGGATAAGAGGAGTCTATTGTGCTCTTTGCCTTTTGCCAGATTCCCAAGGAAGAATGAAGTCTTTAAAGCTCTACAGAACATATATCAATAATCATTCTAATTTAACACTCTCCTTGGGCAGACAAATAGGCTCTGTGATTTGACAGGTTCCTTTTCATCTCTATTATCTATGATAGAGATGCATAAATCCCACTCTAACCAGCTCGTATGTTAATATCTTCAATAGGATCTTTGATAGATCTGCCAACCTGGATGGATGTGATTTCCAATCAGCTTCGTATTCCAGTTGTGTAACCAACTAGGAGGGTAAGGAAAGCCCCATTTGGGCATAGTAATGAATTTATCTCCCCTTTCTCCCATGAGAATACTGAGAAGAATTTTAAGAGATTAAAGTATATTAAAATGATAACCAGACATAAATTTGAGCCATAATTCAATTTAACGCCTACTAAGTACAGGGCATTCTATTAGGTGTTTGTTAGGGGAAATGTTTCCAAATGCCAATAATACTTGTTCTCTTCCCTCAAGGAGTTTAAAACATAGTCAAGGATATAAAGGAATACATATTTAATACTAGTAAAAAATAAACTGTGGTGAGCAGAGCATACTGTCAAAGGGAGATTAACTCTGATAGAATCAGGGATAAGTAGATAGAGAAGGTGATTGAAGTAAGTCTTGAAGACTTTACAGTTTATTACTATTGTTATTTCTGCAGTTTTAAGTGGTAGTTAAGGACCTACCTAGATGGAGGTAAAAGTGGTCAACTGAAATTTCCATTTGTGAAATGAGTGGGTTGCGTTGGTGACTGACACCTAATTGATATTGACTCGTTAAACAAATTGGAAAACTTAGAAATCATGAGTGAGGAAACAGAATTAGATAACTCTCTGAGAGAAGAACCAAGACTCTCTTAGGGTCTTCCAGAAGCCTATACTGGGGCTGGTTAAATAGTGATGCTGCACATGTTTAATATGGATTTTTTGAGTAGAATGATCTCAGTATGGTGGTCACGGAGCCTGGATGGGAACTTGAGAGAAGAAGGGGATATTTTAGAGCATTGGGTCTTGAGGGGAGACAAGATGTGGAGGACAGAAGAGAAGGAAGGATGTAGAGAGCAGATGAATGAGAGGCAATAAGCAATGAACAAATTTTAAGGAATAGAGCCCTATTTTCAGGCCTATATTTAAGGGAACTTTCAGTTTTGTTAAATCATTACAATACTGTCTTTTGCTTTGTATTCCAAACATATTATGCAGTTTTGCTTTCATAGAAGATAATGTTGGATTCCGGAGTGTTTTACCTTGACAGTGTTGACATACATAAGCCCTGTTTACCTAAACAGTGGCTTGGGATAACTCTGTTTGTCTACCTAAATAGGATAACACTCTCTTTCTGCAGACATCAAACATATTACGTGTGATCATGAGGGATGTTAGTTTCAGGACTGTCACAGGAAAGAAAACAAAATTCTGATTGTATATAATGAATCAGAATGCAGGTCATTTTATACAGTAAGGTTTTTTAAAAAATTAAAATTAGTTGGCCGGGCGCGGTGGCTCAAGCCTGTAATCCTAGCTCTCTGGGAGGCCGAGGTGGGCGGATCGTTTGAGCTCAGGAGTTCGAGACCAGCCTGAGCAAGAGCGAGACCCCATCTCTACTATAAATAGAAAGAAATTAATTGGCCAACTAAAATATATATAGAAAAAAAAAATTAGCCGGGCATGGTGGCACATGCCTGTAGTCCCAGCTACTTGGGAGGCTGAGGCAGCAGGATTGCTTGAGCCCAGGAGTTTGAGGTTGCTGTGAGCTAGGCTGACGCCACGGCACTCACTCTAGCCTGGGCAATAAAGTGAAACTCTGTCTCAAAAAAAAAAAAAAATTAAAATTAGTTAATCCTTTGGAGATCATTTAAGGGTATAAACTTTCCTTTGGACTTTATGTAATAAAGAACATCGAATAGTGTTTTTCTTCCTATTTTTATCAGTAAGTTAAGACACAGTCAAATCAACTTCATCAGACTTTCACAGCCAAAATGACACCACCCTATTAATTAATATTGAATGTATTGATGAAACCAATACAGTGAAAGAGAACTCCATAAGCCAAGAGTTTAGTAGAAACTAGAACTTCATGAAAAAGGTTGCAGGTCAGGAGTCAGGAAACTTATTTTTTGATTCTGACGTTGCTACACACTAACAGAGCCTGGAATAAATTTTCTGAATCTCTATGTCTGTGTTTGTAAAATTTAGGATTAAACATTTGTTTCTTAGTTACAAATCATAATGATAAATGCTTACTGAGCACTTACGTTCTGTCAGGCACTATGCTAACACTTTCTGTGGATTATCCCACTTAATTTAAATAACAGCTTCTCTGAGAAAAAATCATTATTATCTCAAATTGTCAGTTGAGGAAACAAAAACACAAGTAGACCATGGTGTAATACACCAGGCAGCACACCAAGCGCTTTTGATGTATCGTAGTCTACTTTGACATAATCCTCTCAGCAGCCTTCAGGTCTGTGTCCATTTTAGATGGGAAGAAGTGAAGACTCCAGGAAGGCAAATGAACTGTCCACCTTCTCCCATAAAAGTATGGCAGATCCAGGGCAAATGCACAGGTTTCCTGACTCTAACGCTGACACTCTGCACTATACTCTGCTTACATTAAAACCATTGAAATCTGACATTTTCTGTGTCTATAATTGTATCTATAGAAGAAACCTAGGAATTTGGCAATGCAGTGGCCCCATTCTGTCTTATTTGCCTGAACAGTAATTAAAAAGTTATGTAGTTGCCAACATTTTAATGTTAGGAAGATTCCCATAAATGATCCAGATTTTTGGCTTCTTATGAAAAAACAGGAAGATCCAGCAGCCTTGAGTCCTAATAGCCTCATGGCAAGTGACCACTGGGACTGAATCACACTCTCTCCAGTCACACACGGTGCCCCTCAGCCCGCTTCATTTGTCTGAGTTACTTCCGGGGCTTTTGGGTTCATATGGTTTCTGGGTTGAGTTAAAGATTTCCATTTCTCCAAAATCAAGGAATTTGAAGGTTTGCAGCACAGCACAGCAAGTTGGTCATTCTACTCGGCTTCTTTCTCGTGGCATCTACAGGCATGAAAGGCCCAGTGGTACGATTTCTGTTTCACAAAGCTTTTTACAGACAGAACATTTCTCCAGCGTAAGTGACATTTCAAATTCAGTAAAGCAAGCCAAGTCATAATTGAGCCTGCCACCGTTCAGGTTTGACGCTGGCACCTCATGTGTTTGCCCTGGTTGAGTAATCTGTTTGCATCTGGGTAGGCCACACGCGGACAAAATGTGAACTCTGTTTATATTCATTTCTTGCCTAGGAACTTGGTTCCTCTGGGTCACAGCCTTGGGACAATTGATAGGTTGGAAATTTACCGGTATAGACTTGGATGCAAAAACTTCACTTGAACTCATTTTGGGAGCTGACCTTACTAACCTTCCTTGGGCTACAGCAAAGGGGAGTTTCTCATTAACAGCCCCAGTTGATCAGAGCAATCAGATGAGCATTATATCTGAATGCAAGATGTTAAATACAGTTTAGACATTTGTCAATCCCATTTTATAGATGAGGCAATGAAAACCCAGATTGTCTAAAGTTAGCTAGATAAGCAGCCATTATATGACAGAGAAATCTCTCAGAAATAAGCAGAATTCTCTCTTATTTCCTGGGTGCCTCTCCCAGCCAAGTCACAACCAGTTCTACTCTCACCACTCCTAGGAAAGACAAATATATACTCCCAGGCTCCACGGCCCTGGCCCTCTCCAATTTTCTGTGAGCAGAGGTATGCAAAGGGCCAAAAGAGATGGGATCAAGCTTAGGAGACTGAAAACTCTTAGGTCTGTTCTGTGCCTTGTCCTGTGGGCCAACCACAGAGGTTTCCTAGGGCCCCAGTCCTCATTGTGATGATCTAGCAAAATCCTTGCAGTATTTGCACCCATAAGCTGCATATAAAATAAAATCTTACATTTAAGAACTTACTGAGAGCCTCATTCTTCAAATATAGAGATAGGAATGCTAGAAGTCATTTAGACAAAACTGTCATTCCAGTTGTCATTAGACAAGGACAAATGCTTTTTGGGAGTGAAGGAAAAGAATTGATGTAAAACTAAAGTAGAAGGGTGTTAAGCTGCCTTTGGAGTAGAGACGGGGCAGATTTAGAAGTGACTTCATGTAAGATACTCTTTAATATTCAGTTACTTGAGACATTTATGAGAATACCAAGGGGTGATATTTAATAATATAACTTGCTACAAATTAAATAGCCAACACTAAGTTCCATGAAAACTTCAGTACAATTTGGGATAGTATGGAATATTTTTATCATGACTCTTAAGAATGTGCTGAAGTCTTCCTTATGCGTGAGTAATATTGTTGGCAACATGAGATATCATTTTCATGCTGTAATGGCACTCATGCATGCACAAAACTCAGAGAGTGAATTAGCCTAATGGAATGTGTTTCCTTTTTCCCTTTTGCCACAGTTCTCTTTCAGGAGACGTGTAGCTTTGAAGGTGACTGTAATTAAACATTCCATTGGTATTGTATTTCTCATGTATATGTGAGAAAATTTAGCAGTGAATTTCTCCCCTAAATAATGGCAAACCCCTTCTGAATTGACCAGATCATCTAGTACTTCATTCGGAGACTTGATTGCTCTGGCTGTTGTATCTATTTTCAACATATCTTATGCAAATGATTATTTTCTAAGTAAATTTGACTGTCAGATGAAGTATTTCTGTATGAATGGAGGTGGAAGTTAGAAGAAGATCATGAGGATGTGTTATGGGAACCTTCGTAGTTGGTGCTTAGAGATCTCTGGTTGTCGTTATGCTTCTCTTCCATGCCCTTCTTCATTCTGGCTTTTATCCTGGCCATCGTGACAGCTGTTTGTAATTCAGTTTGCAATTTATTTCTGGATGAATTACGCATTGCTCTGTCTGCTTGTCATTGTTGTGGCCTCGTCAAGTTCCCATGTGACAGGGGAAACAAAACAGTCTGGGCTCTGTAAAGGACTGGACTTTCTATTCAAATTAGAATTATTTTTAGAAAGCTTCTATAGAATCTAAAGTTTCCTCAGTCAGCAGGATTTATATAGAGCCATATGTCAGTGTGCTTTCCTCAAAGCCTTGGAAATGCTCTTTTAGAATCCCATGGCTTGCAGGAGGCTGCATTCTGTGGGCAGGCTGCCCCATGCACCTGAAGCTAGGCAAGGTTTCTATGAGGTGCTGAGTGCATTAAGGTGTTCAGTGGCCATTTGCTTTTGAGGCAGTAGGCTCAACTGGGAAGGGCCAAAAACTATATTGCCGTAAACTCTGTTAGCAGCCAAGTTGAGGTTGTAGAGTGATCTGTTTAATCAATACCTTGTCTGGATTGTCAGTTGTAAAAGGCTTAGAAATAATACAACAAAATACTCAGCTCTGAAATAATACTGATTGTCATTTCACCTTTCTTTGATTCAGAAGGTTCTTTAGAATCTTTGTGTCCTTGGGGAGCTAGTTAATAAAGGTTCCAGTTATAGAATGTCTGATAAACCAGTCTTTAGTTAGGAAGGGAAACAGGCAAGTGGAAAGGCCTCCTGACCCAGAAGAGCAATGAGAGCCCTAAGCTAAGCTAAGTTTGTAGCTAGCAGTATTAGTATTCCTCATCATCTGCCCCTTTTAAATGTCCCACAAACCTTTCACTTTTGGAGTATGAGTCAAGGTAGGACCTCCCCTTTACCTGTTTTGCGCCCTCACCTATCAGCACGCTGTTCTGTGATGCATGTTGAGGTGCTTAGTAAGTCAGATGGCTACTGATTTGTAGCAAAGGCTCAAGGTTTTCAGGAAAGATCTCTTGGTGATGGGCCCCACATTGGACTGTCTACCTCATGTTGCTCAGTTTACCTTCAACTGGGCTCTTACCCAGAAACAGGCTAAGAGAACATATCTGATTATGTAGCATTTCACAGCCTCCTGGCCTGGAGTGTGTAGCACATGCCATGTGACTCAGGCCTTGATGTGGTGCCCTGTCTCAGTGCCAACTTCCATTCTGGGCTTCTGGGCTCATCCTTCAAAGGGTTGAAAACAACATAACTATTTCTTTCTCTTAGGAGCTTTCTCACTCTTGACAAGTCCGTGGGGAAAACAGACCTGACCTCTGTGGCCTCTTGTCTATCAGCCCTGAGTGAATGAATATTCACTCTGCAGAGCGTCACACCACGCATTGTGGAAAATTATAGAAGAAGTGGGTGATGCACTACTGGCCTTTTGGCATCTCTCGACGTTCAGGAGAGACAGAACCAGCGCACAGCAAAATATATGAAAACTCAAATGTCAGGTGGAGATATATATATATATGTTTATAAATTCAGTTGGCGTGGCCTAGAAATACATATTTATGTATACGTATATCTATATGTACATAAAGTTGAAGCATTTCTGAAATGATGAGGGTTAGAAAACCATAGTGTTCTATTGTCTTAGTTTTAGTCCCCTAGAGTGACCCTGAGACAAGGATTTGAGAGCATGTAATTTATTGGGAAACTATAGGAAACAAGAGGAGAGAGAAAGGAAGGCAACCAATAAAGGGCATGTTATTGAGCCAGCTATGACTATGGACAGCTGGAGCTCAAGCCTATGGAAAAATTCTGGGAAACAGTTTAGAACATTTGCTCAAAATTATGCCTTGGCCCCCTGTCAGTCACTGGTTGACGATCCCTTTCAAGATGAGTTAATACCCAGATAGATTTTCTTGGACTGCCATGCCCAGACAGAGTAGTCTTGGGAGGAGAGGGGGAGTGGAAAAACCCCTTATGCAAAGAGATGCAGTTAATGGTAGAGTTTGGCCTTGGTAAGACCCGAGGGTTGTGGTGAGGTACCAATATTCTCTGCTACACTTATAGGTATTAATGAGACCAGTGGTTTGGAAAGGAGAGGAGAGAGGGATTTTGAACATTGAGAAAGCCACTGTTTATGAAGTTGCAAGAGCAGTGGTGGTGACATTCAAGCCAGAACCCACAGATTCCCGTATGCTGGTTTCTCAAAAGCGTATTGCTCAAACGGCATAGGGAGGAAGGTCCGGCTACCAGATTGAAGATGGAGGGCAATTCGTGGTGTGAGGATCCAGATTGTGATGTCTGCCCGAGTTAGGATGCTTCATGAGCCACTAGACATTATCTCAGCTGCAAATCATATTGAGGATAGTGGGTGGGTTAAGCACACTGTGGATTGTGGAGAAAAGTCACTTTATCTGTGGCACAAAGTCCTGATGCATCCCAGGAATCATTTCAGAAGAATGAGAGCTGATTGTTATTGGGATGCCATGGGTCATCATGTCCTTTCTTCAACTCACCTACGTTGGAGAGGTGGCCAACAAGCACTGGAGGTTTTATCCTAGGTCTCCCACTGTGTTTATAAAGGATGAGACTGACAGCACTGGGGCCAGGGACATGGGGGTGTTTGTGATCAGTACCTCTAACGTGGATCTGATATAATATAGCCTCCTCTTGCATTATATTATGTGTATGTATCTTCTTTTTTTTATTTTAGTGTATTATGAGGATACAAGTGTTAAGGTTACATATATTGCCCATGCCCCCTTCCCCCCTCGAGTCAGAGCTTCAAGCGTGTCCATCCCCCAAACGTTGTACATCTTACTCGTTGTGTTTGTATATACCCATCCCCTCCTCCACCTCCCACCTGCCCAACACCTGATAAATGTTATTCCTATATGTCCACATAGGTGTTGATCTGTTAATACCAACTTGCTCGTGAGTACATGTGGTACTTGCTTTTCCATTCTTGAGATACTTCACTTAGTAGAATGGGTTCCAGCTCTATCCAGAAATATACAAGAGGTGCTATATCACTATTGTTTCTTAAAGCTGAGTAGTACTCCATGGTATACATATACCACATTTTATTAATCCACTCATGAATTGGTGGGCACTTGGGTTGTTTCCACAGCTTTGCAATTGTGAATTGTGCTGCTATAAACATTCGAGTGCAGGTGTCTTTTTTGTAGAGTGTCATTTGATCTTTTGGGTAGATGCCCAGTAGTGGGATTGTTGTATGTATCTTCTCAGGGGAGTTAGAAGATGGGGAAATTAATACTATTAAAGTCTGAAACAACACAGAGGGCTCTTACTCATCTGACACTGGTTAGTTATTGACATCTTGCTACAGAAGGCCTGCACCCTACCTTCAGCAAATGCCCTCTGCAAGGACTCCTGCATGTTGATCTTTGTTAATGGAAATGCCTGTGTGTTTTACCTTTCAGCTGCCCTGGCAGATCTGTCTAGGTTTTAGCTCCCTGAGAGTGCAGATCAGGGGTTGATCACTCTTCAGTATATCAAATCATACTCTCTGATGTGCTCTTTTCCTTTTTTTCCTATCCTGTCTTTAGATGTGAAGTTGAGAAGATCTAGAACAGAAACGTCAGGGTATGTTGATAATTTATTGACAGCGTTTGTCTAGGAATGAACACAGGGCAATACTATGATGCTTGTATGCATTTTTATGTACTCAGTAGCATAGAGGGTCTATGGAAGAGGGAAGGGAAGGTAGATCAGACTTGATCTAGTTAGGAGACAGAAGCTACATTAATTACTTTAACAGAAAAAATCAATATAGAGAATTGTAACCAGGTATTGGATGACCCAAGAGGTACAAATAGATACTGAGGTTCACAGTAGTAAACTATGGCAAGCAGCTATACCTAAGCTTCCCCAAGAAGTTTCTTAGGGAAGAAATTAATTTGATTAAAACTTAAAAGGTTGAATGAAAGGTCCTGCAGAGGAGGGCAACCCAGCTGTTTTAGGAAAGGGTACTGGAAGGCTGGCTGTGCTGGTGTCTCTGAAGAAGGTACAATAGAACTGATGCTAGGGATTGAGAGAAACTGGGAAGTAGAATCACATACTCTTTCTAGAACCAATTGCTGTTTCCAGGGAGGAAGTATTGCCTGGGCCATGCTGATGAATAGGAAACAAATAACAAGCCCTGTTCTTTTCTTGCCTCTAGACACACTCTGGCACCTCCTCCTAGCTGACCCTAACTGGGCGCTGGCAGGCCCAGGAGAGGTGTGATTTGCAGCAACAGTTGGTCTCCAGCCTTTTTGGCACCAAGGGACAGGTTTCATGGAAGACCATGGGGAGGGGATGGGATGGAGGGTGGAGGTTGGAGCTCAACAGTGATGGGGAGTGGCTGTAAATACAGATGAAGCTTCGCTTTCTCCCCCATCACTCACCTCCTGCTTTCAGCACCCCCTCCCTCCTTCCTAAGTTTCATGGAAGACAATTTTTCCATAGCAGGGGTAGGGAGTTAGGTCAGGGGGGTGGAACTCTGTGGCTGGTCCCCTTTGCATCAAAGGAAAAATTTTGTAAAATGTTGTGATGGATATTTTGTAAATACAGGTACATTTAGTTACAATTTCCCATTTTCTCTGTGTATGGTGACTTTTGGGAAACCCTGTACATATAAAATGTGGCTGAGATAATGAGGGTTGCTACTCAATTATAAGAGTAATTATAACAGTAGACTGTGTTAGGAACTTGGTTCGGGGCAATAACCTTAAGGACCCTTCCTTGGTTGGGAGATGCTCAGGTACTTGGGTACTAAAGCCCAGACATTATAGGAATTTCACAAATAAACACTGGAATTATTCACCAAGCTTGTGAGCCTATTGAGATGAGAAAACAGATTTGTCTCTTATTTCATGCTCACTCTGTGATAGACATATGCATGCTGACTGAAATGCAGGTGGAAAACCATCTCTCTCCCCCCTAATATTATTGGCTTCTCTCCTCTCTTCTCCTGCACTCTCACCAAGTAGAAAGAAAGGAATTCACATAAGTTATGTGTCTACAGCTTCACCTCAAATTGGTACCAGGTGTGTACTAAGCACTCTATCTCATACGATGTGTTACTTGGTGATCATGTTGACCCTAGAAGTGGCATTATTATAACTTCTTAACAGAAAAGAGATCAGATGCATAGGAAATTTAATTAATGTGCTGTGGGCCCAGCCAGTGAGCAATAGGACCTGGATTTCAAACACGAGCATCTCTTGCTCCAGAGCCTATGGTCTTGTGTTCTGTTATTAGCACTGCCCTGTTCCCCACGCTAAGATTCTTCCCTGACTTCATGTTTAGGACAAATCCTGTGATCTCCAACAGCAAAACTAGGGGCCTGCTAGAAATGGTCTCTAAGATACAGTAATCCTGCACTGTCCAATATGGTAGCCACTAGACACATATGGCTATTTAAACTTTAATTAAGATTAAGTAAAATATAAAATTTAGTTCCTTAGTCACAGTAGCCTCATTTCAAGAGCTCAATAGATACATGCGTTTAGTGATTTTTATATTATACAGCACAGAACATTTCTGCCATCACAGAAAGTTCTGCAATAAATCAATAGTGAGGGAACAAAGTGTAACTCAGAAACCTAGTTTCCAAACCTAGCTCAGCACCTTACTAGTTGTACGTCCATGGGCAGGTTACTTACCCTCTCTGTGCCTCAGTTGCTGCATCTGTAAAACAGGATAGTCAAGAGAGCACCCCATAGTGTTCAGGTGAGGATTAAGTGAGACACTATTTGTGAAGTTATTAGCATGGTGCCTGACACATTGTGAGTTCTCAGTTTGTGTTACCTAAAGGGGGAAAGAGTATCTGTCTTAGTCTGTTTTGTGTTACTATCAAGAAATACCTGAGGCTAGATAATTTTATAAAGAAAAAAAGGTTTATTTGGCTCATGAGTCTGATGACTGGAAGGTTCAAGATTGGGCATCTGGCTGGGGAAGCTGGAATGTGCAGAGATCACATGGTGAGAAAGGAAGCAAGAGAGAGGGGGAGGTGCCAGGTTCTTTTTTATAACCAGCTGCTACAGGAAGTAATAGACTGGGAACTCACATACCTTGAGGGAGTCCATTGATCTATTCAGGAGGGATCCACCTCCAAGACCCAGACACCTCCCACTAAACACCCACTTCCAACATTGGGGATCAAATTTCAACCTGAGATTTGGAGGGGACCAACATGTAAACCATAACAGTCTCTTAGTGCTAACATATGATTTTCTAAACACTCTGCCTTAGGTATTTTCCCCTTAAGGCAGAGGGTAGAGAAACAAATAACTGTAGAGAGTATTTTATCTCAGGCTAGATAATTTTGTGTGCATTATTTCATTTCAAGCAACAGCTCTGTGAGATAGGTGATAATCTCCCCGTTTTATAGAAGTGGAAAAAGCTAAAGAGGTTTAATGACTAGCACAGCTAGTTCAGGGTGAGAACTGAGATTCTAACCCAGTCCTACTTCCAAATCTTGTACACTTTTCATTGCATCTTAATGTTTGTTAACAGGGAAAGTAACACATTTGCATTTTAAATATAAGGTATAAATAAAAGAATATAGATACATTGCCCTGGGGGTTAAGAAGAGGAAGAGATTACTCCTCGCCAAGATTATGAGAGGCTTCATTGAAGAAGGAGCATCTCAAATAGGGCCTGAAAGTGAGGAGGCTGTGGGCCTCAGGGGGAGAAGATTCTAGGCAGAGGGAAAAGCACAAGCAAAGGCTCTGGCAGAACCCAGATACTGGGTGAAGTTAGCAGTGATGGACTGAGGAGGGGGAGTTGCCTGGGTGGGGAGCAATATTTAGTCACCAGTACTGTTTAGAATTGCCAGAACATGGTCTAGTAAAAAGCAGACTGACTCTTAGTTTTATATTGCTTTTAAATTATCTACAGATAATGCGCCTGCTTTTATTATATGTATCCAGGATAAACCACTCCCTCAGCCTCTTTGTTATGCCAATGGTAACTGGCTTTGTTTGAATAAGTTTCTCTCGAATGCCTTTCTCCATACACCTTTCTTGGCAGCACTCCAACTTCTGTGATTCCCAGCCTGTTTTCTTCACCATGTGCTCCCTACCCTGTGTTCTGGGGAGACACGTTCTGTGAAGGACAAAGAGGTAGGCCTGGGCTTTTCTGTAAGCTTTGGAAAAGGGTCACGAGTAGAGCCAGCTGCCTCTCATGCTCCGGGTCTGGAGTTCTTTCCTAGGTGGGAAAACTGGCTGAGATAGAAACTTTCTCTAGGATCTAAGTGATGCCCTAGAGTTAACAAGCAATGCTAGATTGAACGCAAGGGCAGGGACCATGGGACTGAGGAACCTTCTAGGAGCTTTTGTCACTTAGTGGGAAGTTGAGAGTGGGCTGACTTGAACATTGAATCCCTAAAGAGAAGACCATATGGTTGATACCCACCCTACCCCATCCCCTTGGCCTTTGGCTGCCTACACCCCAGGGCAAAGGAACAAGGAGGACCTCCTGCTAATTTTCACCTGCGTTTTGCTCTCTGTTATGTAGTATTTCGTGACACGATCCACTCAAGAGAGTTGAGGCGAGGCTGGCTGAGGTTCTCAAGGAGCTGAGTTTTGAGTTCAGGTGCTCACATGGCAGTGGAATGATGCCTCCTGACCTTTCAGACCTTTGAGACCTCTGGGCGGTCTTAGAAATCACTTGGAGCCTCCAGTCCAGGATGCGACTGCCTAGGGGAATTCCAGGGAAAGGTGGCAGGTAGAGTATCCTTTCTGAGTTTTATCCCCTCTTGTCCTCCTTTCCCTCCTTTCTTTGTGTCTGCATTGCTCCATTGTGTCTCCTCCTCAAGATTCCAGAGACCACTGATACCAGGGCATTTATTTTATGTTCTTGCCAACAGAGATACCATGGACTGCGAAGTTATGGAAACCACAGTGAGCTCATTGCAAGATCTCAAAGGTTCCAAGCCACTGGCTGTTCCCAGTCAAATGCCACCCTTCTGGAGAGATGGCGGGAAACGAGCTGGTAGGAGGTGAGGAACCACCCACTCTTCCCCCTGCCCCTTCATTCCATCAGCCTTTAGCTGTCAGATGGTTTGGGCCCACGCCTGATGGGCTTTTTCCTGTATGTCCTTCCACAGGCCCTACCTTTTGACCAGAGGACAGACCACTTCTCAGATGTCCCAGGGAGCCACTGAAGGATAGTGAGGAAGATGCTGCTGATCTACAGGACAGAATCATAGTAGCTGGAATCAAGAAGTACCTCAAGTGGGACTCAAGCCTGGCATCCCTTCAGACCAAAGTTCTCTGAGCTACAGTTTTGGACTGGACTGTTTTTCCTTTATTATCTATGTAACACACAGTTCTGAGCACCTTTGACTGGTTGACTCTTTTTTTTTTTTTTCCCCTGCCTGTTCTTTTTCTTTTCTTGGACCTGGGAATTATAAAAAAGAAATTGCTTTAAAAAGTATAATTCTATGCTGAAATTAGCCTTGTTTATGAACAAAATCTGTTCCTAGAGATTTTCTGAATTGCAATCCCAGGTTACCTAGTAAATGGGGCTGTGTGGTTTGATGTGTATAGTACTGATCTGTAGATTAAAGTACACTTCTTTCCTTTTTTTTTGTTGTTTGGATCCAGGTAATGGCCCGAGTCACATTTGCTTAGCTACTGAAACGATCTCAATGTGGTATCACTTGGAGTTGAAATATAATCAAACATACATGATACCTGGGGCTCTTGCACACTATTTGATATATGTGTTACACTGCAAAGAAACACAAACCTTGTAGGTTGAAATTTAATTCCTGTTTGATCCTGTAGCTAGAATGGTGAAGAAATTGTAAATATCAAAAGTGCCTTCAAATACCCTAAATGTAAGGTAGTCAACAGTAAGTGGATAGTTTCAAAATGTCATTTTCTAAGACAAAGTGGGAATTGGAGACCAACTGACCTCATCAGCAGTGTTGTCCAGGTCTGTCTGTCTGGATCTGCCCATTTTGGAAGAGTTAAAGAACAAGGCATGCTTCTGTGATTGGGTTTATGGAAATCGTGGTATTTCTGATGTCTGTACCTTTGCCTGCCTTGCAACAAAACACCATCAGTTGACTCAGCCATAAGGTCTCCGTCAATTTCCTGTAAAACTGTGTCCTTAGTGGCTTTGTAAGAAAGTCCATTGTAGACCTGGGAGTGTTTGACCTGCCAGAGATCTCAGTTGGATCCAGCATTACTTCTCTCTCAGAAATGGCACTAGAGCTATCCATGGTCTACACATGGGATCAGAGTCATATGGTTCACTTCTCTACTTTTCTTGTTATAGTGAACCTTAGAAATCTCTAGTCATGGCCCAATCCTGTTAGGCAGATGTGCTGTCATCTGCCATCTTGCTCTAACTGTAGAGTCCCCATGTATTTCTGTGGGACTCTAGGACAAGCCACAAACTCTCTGAACCTCAATGTCCTCATATACAAAATAGGGCTAGATACTTCCTATAGTTATGGTGATAAGTGCCTGTAAAAGGACATCACATGGCTGGTACCTTACACATTGTAAACTGATTGGGATGTGGCAACCCTCGATATGTAGTTATTTTTTAATAAAGAAATTAATGAACTTTTAAATTCCTTGTAGTTGGCCTTTAATTGAGAACACTGAGCAACCTCTGAGTAGCTTCTTAGGCCTCCTTGCTTAAAGCTACCGGAAAGAAATGTAAAAGTTCATGGGACAGAAGTCAGGAGAGGAGAATCTGCTCCTCCACACCTTTGGCCACATAGCCAAAACCTCAATTCTTTAATTCCTCCTTCTGGAAAATAGGGAAGATGTTTTACCTCCTTCACAGAGATGACGCTATCCCTTTCTCAGAAAGTGATTTACCATGCATGTGGCTATAAGAGACATCATCTTTCCCACATGCTTGCAACAACAGGCCCATGTCTTCCAAGGGGAGGTGGGTATTCCTTGAAATACTGACACGGAGGTCTCATTCACAGAAGGGAATAATTCAACCCATGGAAGGCCTCATCAGATCTCATCTGTCACTTTAGTGAAAAGCACTTTCAAGAAAACCCAGCATGCTCTAACTCCACACCTGAAATTTGGGGTTGACTACAATGTGAAGCAAAGACAAGAGCTAAGATAATTCATTTTATACTAGGGGGCAGATGGAACAATTGTTCTCTGATTGCCATGGTACATATTACAGTCTCACAGACAACAATCCCTGGACTTCAAGACATGCATAGTAGAAAGAGCATTTTCTACTTTCTACACTGAATTCATTAAAATGGCAACAATAATTGCAACAGCAAGTTAATAGTTATTGAGTTCTTACTGTATGCTGGGCACTAGGCAAAGCACTTTACAAGCCATGGCTCATTTAATCATCACAATAGTCACATGAGGTAGGTACTCTCATTACCCTCCTTACCTGTAACAGAGTGCCTCAGTTTCTGGGCCAGGCCATCCAGGTGAGAGGCATAGCTGGGACGAACCAGGTCTGCCTGACTCCAGAGCTTGGGCACTTCACCATGCTCAGCAGTTTCCTCACTGGGGCTCCAGTCGCTGTCTGATTGTTTAGTGGCTTGTCACTTTGAACCTCACCTTTGGAATTTCATTGTCCTTATGTGTAATTTGGGGCTATAAATTTCATCCTCCCCTGCCTGCTTCCCATAATTATTGTCTAAGCTCTTTGCAAATGTGTGCCAACTGACATGAAAAGTAAAGATTTTATTTTAAAAAATAGTATTCTTGTTGTTGTTCTTTGTACATCACAGGCCAGAAGTGCTAAGACGTTCATTCCCCTCCCCACATGAGACTTACCCAGTGACAAAAGAGAGGATATAATGCCCTGGCTCCCTCACCTGTTGGGTGGCTGATGGAAGCATGTTCTACACTGGCTCTGAGTTCTCTGGTGAGGTTACGCTCCAGTTGCCCATTGGTGGTATCTAGTTTGTTAACCCATTTTTGTTGGCTGCCTTTCCTTCCCTGTCTCACACTGCTCTTACTTCTGAACCACTGTTTCATAGAATCCCCTCCCCAATAGATAGTGTATCTGTACATTAACATAAGTTCTTAGGGTTTGCTTCTGCGGGGAGCCCAGGCTAATTCAAAATTCTGGCGCTGATCAATTGTAGAAATAGCAATGCACCAGAGAAAATACAACAGCATCATTTAAGACTAAAGGGTTTCTTGGTCCTTCTACTGATACTCTGCTGTGTTAAGGACAGGAAAGGCAACCTTCTAAACCTGAGACCCAGTTGCCAGAGGACGATTTCCTTCCTGTGAAACAGGTACCTCCACAAGTTATGAGATATTTTTCCTTTAAGTGAAAGACTCAACTAACATAATACCAGGCAAGAGTCGCCTGATGGCAAATCAAATTACAATTCACTGGCTAGAACAAGTAATTAAATATAAGGGGGTAATGGGAAAAGGAGAGAGTCACAATCCCAAAGCCACTTTCTCATCTCTCAAGGACTCCTATTTGCCTTTGAATCACTTCTGCTTCAATTAACATTGATTGAGCTTGCCTAAAGTGCCTGCTCTTGTCAAATCCCATTACAGGATATTCTAAGATACTATCTGTCTGCAAGCCTTTGTTGAGTGGGACATTTTTGTGGGAATATTGAATATTGTGTAGAGTAGCTAACACATTGATCAGGGCTGTAATGCAAGAGGTTTACTTTTTCTGGTTTGGCACTGTTGTAAATGGGATTCCATTTTTGCCATTATTATTATCAACTAGAACCAATTCTCTAAGTTCAAGTTGTGCTCTAAAAAGCATGTCAGAGTGACCCACTACTGCTTTTAAAGACAAACGTTGAAAATGTCAACCCTGTAAAGTAAGAAAATGTGATTGAAGCTTTGTTGTAGACATCACACACCAAATTTACTTTTTTGTTGGGAAGAGACACACAAAGAAACATGTTTTCTCCGTGGAGTTCTTAGTAAAAGAGTCTATGTTTTATTGGAGATATAAAAGAAATTATAGTATGTATCAGTCTGCCTTATCTCTTCTCACTGTTCGCTAAGGTCTTAGAGGGTGGGGCTATATTTTATGCATTTTGTTTTTACTATGTGGCTGAGGACAGCTTTTGTCATGATAGGTAATCTATCTTTACTCAAAATAATTAAAGTAGAAAATGAAAACTATATATTTTATAGATTTCCTTGTGAATTTCAGTTTAAGCTATCAGGAGTACACACTCAGCCCTGTGCTTACTGGAGGAAGGTAGGAGAAATCAAAGCCCCCTCCTTTGATGCATGCTTAGATGTTGAGGGGCAAGATTCCTATTAGGAAAAAAATCAAAGAATAGCATTGTTCTTAGAATATTTAATGACCAAAGACCTTTTATTAATATGTAGGGAAACCCTGTTATTGGAAACTTTTTAATACTTGCATTATTTTTAAAGCTTTATTTATTTGGAGATAGGGTCTCACTCTGTTGCCTAGGCTAGAGTGCAGTGGTGTCATCATAGCTCACTGCAGTCTCAAACTCCTGGGCTCAAATGATCTTCCTACCCTGGCCTCCTGAGGAGCTGGGACTACAGGCACATGCTACCATGCCCAGCTAATTAATGTTGACATTTTAGTCATTTTAACATTTTTTCCCTAAATATTCAAATATATTTGCCACTAATAAATCAAAACATACTTTATGAATGGAACCATCTTGAATATTTACGTCCTGATTACAAATTTAATTGGGAAAACTCTCCTAAAGATTTTAATAAAATGTCTATGAATTTCATTAAAAACCTTTCTATACTTTAAAAATAGATAGCACATGTATACAAGCATATACACAAATCACAATGGGATTCAAAGTTTTTGTACCTACACTTAAACTATTAGGGCTATTTATATTAGGGGTTTGATTCATGTCTTCATTATTTATAAAGTTCTTGTATACTTTCCTTGTTTTTTATACTTCTCATTGTTTACTTGCTAGACTTGAAAGAAAAAGAATGCAGTCTCAGATCAGCCAATTTTGTAGATTCTCGGTTATCAACCATTTGATTTGTGGTTGGCACATGGGATCTTATTGGATCCCTTCGAAGTTGATTCAGTCAGTCCTGGTGTGTGTGTTTTTTAGTTTTTAACAAAAAAAGTTTCAAAAGTAAAGTAAAAATTAAAATAGAAAAACCTCATGCAATAAGGACATAAAGAATATTTTTCTACAGCTGTACAATGTATTTGTGTTTTAAGCTAAGTATTATTACAAGAGTCAAAAAGTTTATAAAGTGAAAAAGTTACAGAAAGTTAATTTATTGAAGAAAGAAAAATATTTTTTAATAAATTTAGTGTAGCCTAAGTATACAGTGTTTACAAAGTCTACAGTAGTGTACAACAATGTTCTAGACCTTCCCATTCACTCACTACTCACTCATTGATTTACCCAGAGCAACTTCTGGTTTTGCAAGCTCCATTCATGCTAAGTGCCCTGTACAGGTGTACCACTTAATAACTTTTATGCTGTATTTTTACTGTATCTTTTCTATGTGTATATATGTTTAGACATATAAATACTTGCCATTGTGTTACAATTGCTTATAATTACAATTGTATTCAGTACAATAACATGCTGTACATGTAGCCTAGGGGAAATGGGGTGTATTATATAGCCTAGGTGTATAGTAGGCTATACCATCCAGGTTTGTGTAGGTGTACTGTGATCTTCACACAATGACAAAATTGCCTAAGAACACATTTCTCAGAACATATCCCCATTGCTAAGGGATGAGTGACTGTATTTTATGATCATAAGTTTTCATTAACATTTCCTAATATGAGTGGTAATATTTTTACCTATTCTAAATATTTACCTAATTTTATTATTTTAACATTTATTTTCCCACAACTTACCCTCTTGTATTATTAAACCATAATCACACCCATTTCTTATTTATCAGCCTTATATCTTTTTAATGATCACTGTTTTGTAGCCCTTTTATTGACAAACACAAGACAGGATCTAAGTGGAGAGAGCTATGGGATACACCAGAAAGACCAGTTTTCTCATCTGTAAAAGGTATGAACTGATGAGGTTTAGGATTGAAGTTTCTGTCCCATGGGTGATGGAACACTCCTTGGAATTTTTATCACTGGGCAATGGCTCTCAAAGCAGAATCACCAGGAGGATTGGGTATTAAAACACAGATTGTTGGGCCCACTTCCAAAGTTTTTTATCACTAAGTCTGGGGTGGGGCTGGAAAATTTGTACATCTAACAAGTTCCCAGGTGAGGCTGATGCTGCAGGCAGTGAGACCAGTCTCTGAGAACCACTGGTCTAAGGAACATAAAATAAGGTTTGTTGGCTGCATGGGGATATTTTTGATGCCCTTAACTTTGAAGCCATTTATCAAGCAGAAGATTAGAAAAGGTAAAAGTAACAACTTCTAGAAAGACAAGTCCTTGGGCTATTAAAATTGGAATTATTTTGAATCTTGCCTATTCAAAATAGGCAAGATTTTTTAGGTGAAAGGTGAAAAAAGATTTTCACCTTTTACTCATAGGTTCCACTCTCTTTTGGCAACTCTGACTGCTTATCAGCTATTGATCTCATGCAGAGACTAAAGCGCAGACTAGTATAAAAACGTTAATAAAAAAAATCAACAGCATTCCACAAGTCATGTAGAAAATTCTTTTCACTGTAAATAAACACCAATGAAATTTCTTCCAAAAAATTCTTTGGAGGGAGGGAAAATTTCACACAAAGGAATTTTATGTCTTTAAGCCCAGATCTTAAATCTTGATTTTAAGTTTGCAGGGTACACCTTTGTCTACCTTTACCCATCATCTGTTACAGCAGAAAGTCTGTCTTCCTAAGTGTTTAAGCAAGTGCTAGTAATGCTGTTGCTTCAAAATGAATAATAAACACCCATAATAAATGGATGTTGTGGGTGACATTAGGAAGACATTCTCAATCCTGCAGGAAGAATCATGCTGGAAGATAAATAGATGCATTTATTTATACTATTCTTAGGAAATTGAACTTCTAACACAATGGAGCAGGTGCTCAGTCTCTTTTGCAACCACCTGACAAAACTCCTTTGTTTTCTTGGTCCTCTGTCTGACCCCAGAAGGTAGATGTTCTTCAAGTTTCTGCCTTTTCTCTTTGTTCCTTGATCTCTCTATTTTTCTCTTACTGAACTCTTCCACATGGTTTAAATTATTATCTCTAGAGGGGTTGATTACATGGTCCAGTCCCCTCGCCCCAAAATTGAATCTTTATTTCCAACTGCCTGTAGGACATCTCCATCTGGATGTGCTTCAGACAACTCAAACCACCTGCCTGTAACAGGACTTAGTGCTTCTCCTTCCAAGCTCAGTTTCCTCTCCTAATATTTCCCTCTCCCTGAATATCAGTCACATTATTTGCTTCCCTAAAATCTCTCTTTTTATCATCCCACACATCCACATGATTCAGCCTCTGGTATATCTCTCTGACAGGAATATCTTCATTTCATCTTCTACTTACAAAACTATATCTTAGGCATCCAATGCTACCATTCAAATTGTTACAGCCTTTTAACAGGTTTTCTCATTTTCAGTCTCTCTCTGCTGGAACCCATTTTAAATATCAGGGCAACACACACTTTCCCAGAGATCATGTCACTGATCATGTCATTGCCCTGGTCTAGAAGCTTTGATGACTCCCGTTAAGTAATGAGATATGTTGAGACACTTTATCCTGCCATCCCCAAATTTCTAATATATAGCCCCAACTTTCTCATTTTTCTCTCCCACAATTCACTGTTGAACCCTCTCACTTCAGTGGTGTAATGCCTTTAAATTTAATCTTTTGTTTGTGTTATTCCTCTTTCTTCATGTCATCTCCTTTCTCTAAGCTGAAATCCAGTGCACTGTTTAAACAGGCATCAGAACTACATCTTCCAAGAAAAAGCTGGATTCACCCCAATCAATATTAGCTTTTCTTCCTTTTCTCCTACATTACTTTATGGAGCTTTCACAATCTGACTTGTGCCTTATTCTGGTTGTTGTGATGGTGTGGAACATTATTTGTTGGATCCTGGACTCCCAAATCCTGAGGTACATCCATGTGGAAAATATTGAGGTGCACACTCCTGGCAAATGCATACTGTTTATAATTCATCAAATATTTGAGTGCCCTCTCATGGCCAGGCACTGTGCCAGGCATTAGGGCTACATTGGCTCTATTGGTTTGTTAATGAATGGCAATAACTTAATATAGCATCTTTCCCAGATTAAAAAAAAATGTTTTAGCTGTCATGGCCTTAAAACATGGAGTAGTTAATGAATCATAGTACTAACTGAAGTAACACTATTTATTTTCCTTTATCCACATTCTCGTACCTATGCTAGAATCAAAGATGAATGAGAAATAGTCTATGACTTTAAAAGATCACAGTGTGGACTGCAGTAAAGTTTCAGGGAAAAAAAATTAAGGATTGTCATTCAATGCTTTAATTCCCTCTGTAGAGTTTCTGCCAAGTGCTGATCCAGCTTGTCTTGGAAATCTTCAGTGGTGGTGAACTTCTTATCACTCATAGCAATCAGTGCCATCTCTGGGGAGCTAATCCTTAAAACAGGTAAAAATCTGTGTCTCTGGGTTTACCCATGAATCCTAGTTCTAACCCAGGAATTCAAATGCCTGCAGAGGCTTGGCAGATAATACACATGAGTTAAGTGAGCCAGGTATTAAATTTAAAAAGGTCAAGTATTATAATAAATGGCATCTGGTATGTGACCACATGTAGTGAAAACAATAGGTGGTGGTAGGGACTGGCAAACTGAAGAGCATGCCACTTTTCAGCCCTAATTTGTTGTTTCTTTGAAGAAATGTGGGTCAGATATTCTGATTGTTTTTACGAAAAATGGAATTTGGAACTTTTATGTGTTGTCTGATTATTAAGTTGGCAATGGATTCAAAATATTTAAAACATTCTGTGGGCCAACACTTTGAGAGACAACACATCTACAGCTAGATTTGGCCTGTGAGCCATTAATTTTCAACCTCTATTCTAAGCCCCATAGCCATGAGGAAGAAATCCACATTCTATTTCACTTGACAGCTCATCAGGTATTTGAAGACAGCAATCACTATTGTCCCTCATCACAATCATCTCTGTGATTTTTTTTCCCAACTTAAAGCAAGCACTTCAGCCAAACTCACAGGATATTCTTGATTTAATCAACAAACACCTGTCATTAAATAACTGTGATTGGGTGAAATCCATACAAGAACTATGAAAAGACTCAAGGGTGATATTTGGAAAGTATTTGCAAAAACTGTTTCCTACTTATATGAAGAGTTGTTCTTCCTAAACACTGTCAGAGTACCAGTATAAATCCAAACCTTATTGAATGGTGGAAATGGCTGACAGGGACTGTATTTGAAGAGAGATTTTCTCAAATCACTCGCCAATTCTATCTGCAGATGATTTTAATTAGATAAAATGCCTAGTCCACTGTTTTTTACAGTGTGTCCAATAAATGTTTGTTCCTGTATTGTTGTTCTCCATTTAACTCCCCACTGAGGCCCACTCTCTGCTCTTATGTTCCTTGATTTGCGACATGGAAGGCTACCTTCTCTGGACCACAATGCTGAGGCTCCCTTGCCAATGTGTCCTGTAGGGTTTGGCCAATGGAGAGGACCAGAAAGATATGAGAGAGCAGAGGGACAGAGAGGCCAGGCTATTTTTTCCATATTCCCTCCCTGGTTTGAATTCCCATCTCTGATAGGAACTATGTCTCTATATCATCTCAGATTCCACCAGAGAGCCATGGTGCTCTGATAGATGTGAGATCGTACAGAGATACAGAGACACAGCTTTCATGGGGCTTCTGTAATGCTTATTTTATGCTTTTGCCTCTTTGACCCCAAAAGTGGTAATGGCTTCCCAATATTGCTAATGTCTGAGTGCCTCAACATAGCTTGCTTCTTCCCTTAGTCTTGCCAACAAGTACCTTTGGCTCTTGATTTGAAATATTTGGGGTGAATTTTTTATTCTGTAGTGTCCCCTGACAAATACAGTCTCCTTCCCTTTCTCCTTAGCCCTTATGATTCCATCTCTCCATTTCTTTTTTTTCCTCTCTTTTTTTTAGCGTATTATGGGGGTACAAGTGTTAAGGTTACTTATATTGCCCATGCCCCCTTTCCCCCTCGAGTAAGAGCTTCAAGCATTTCCATTTCTATTTATATAAATGTTAGGAATTTGTCTCTAAAGAAAGGCATTTAAATACATGGTTAGCAATATTCACTCATTTTTTGTTTGTTTGTTTCATTGTCTTGGTGAGTGTCATGATCTTCTTGGATAAACCACTCCCCACAGAACCATATTTTAAAGTACAAAGAACCACCGCACTGATCCATAAAGTACAAGAACATCTTAATGAGTATATATGGATAGCCTGCCATCGCTAGCACACTCAGGTGCAGCCTCTAAACCTCCAGAAATCTTAGCTCCAACTAGTTTCTGAACCAGCCCTGACCTCCCAGGATGCATTGGAAGCTATATTCTCACCAGCAGGATAGGTCCAGAATTAGCCTTACTTTTCTGGTGAGCTTAAAGAGATGCCTACCAAACCCAATCTTTACTGTAATTTCTGCACTCCGGATCTGCCAATTTACATTCTCATTTCATGCCTGGGGACTTCTTTGAAGTCACACAAACTTCTCGGAACCATAGTGCTGCCAAGCTACCTGATCTGAAGTATACAGGAGTGGGTGGATTCTGGATTCAAGTTTCTCAGGGTACTGGAATTTGGTCCTCTGTCCACCTACCATCTTAGTGCCCCTGGCTTAGGCCACATCTAATCTCTTCTTTCTTTGCTTTCCCTTGTTCCCTCCAATTAAGATCCCAGACTGCCTTGGGAAAGTATCTGAACTGGTTATGACAGCATAATAAAACAGGTTATCTTCTGCAAACAAAAATTTTATGAGCATTAAATGTCAGGGACCAATAAACAGCACTACAGCCAGTCCCGCATCTGTAAAATCCACTAACAAGTAATTAGGGAGAGATGAGTAGAGGTTTTACGTTTAGAAATTCAGAACATTACTTGGTAAGATCCATTTTCAAAACAATATGGGTTATAAAATCTGCACTAATAATTTTAATATGGTCTTATCTTTAAAGCACTTTCTAAGTACTAATTCTCCTAGCATGCTTCTAAAGTATGTATCATTACCAAAGGTATGTGCCAGACTGAGTTATTTTTAAAACAAATTGGTATAATGAATAAGCATTCTGTTTTTACCTTAATATTTAAATTGGATTTTTTGATTATCATTTAAAACAGCAAAATCAAGGCAATTGAGGTTTTATTCACTGTATTAGGATAGAATAGGTCATAGGCATACATTTTGTAATGCTGTGATGTCTGTATCTTTTACGTTGTACGTTCTCACAGAGTGATCAACCAGCAAAAATGGAATTGTTGTACCCCATGGAATATTTGGCAATGTCCGGAGACATTTTTGATTGTTATAACTTGGGAGAAGGTGTGTATATGTGTTACTGGTATCTAGTGGGTAGAGCCCAGGAGTATTGCTAAGTACCCTACAGTGCACAGTACAGCCCCCTACAACAAAGAATGATCCAATCCAAAATGTCAATGATACCGACATTGAGAAACTTTGCCCTAGAAGGAAAGAGGTTCTTATTTTCTGATTCTGCAGCCTGTTTGCTCCTGATCCTCTGTACTACTTCCTTCACTTTATAACATCTTGGGGAGAGACCTAGGTGAGCCCGAAATTTTAAAGATGTTGTTATAATAATTCTTCTGTGTCACTGAAGGTGAAAATCTGAACAGATGGCCCTTTTGTTTAACTGAGGACATGAGTGAGTGTTGGGATTTGCAACAGGGGGGTCCTTGAGTGAGGTTAACTTGCTCAGTATAATAGAATGGGAGTTGCCTTTTTTAGTTGGGAGCCCAAGGATGAGAGATAAGGAAAATAACAAAGCAAGAAAAAGTACAGGAAGACTAAAGGAAGAGGAAGAACAGCGATCAATATTGTAGGCAACTAGGGAAGGTTGAAAAATGTGGCTAGTGGGAGATTCTTCACAAGTGGGGACTCTAAATGGCTTCAAGGAAATAGGCATTTCTAATAGTCTGTTCAGGTTATTTGTGTTTCTGTAATATAAAGCTCTCAAAACTTTAGTAGAGTTTGCTATATGCACAGACACCCTCACACTATGTGAGTGGTTTCTTGTAATGTTAAAGAAAAGGAGCTGAGTTCTATATATGAATTAATGTAGTATAAAGATGAGTCTACCTGGGACCATCAGGCTTCGACAGCTATAACATAAGGACCCAGAACTAAATGCAATAAGGAAATTGTAAATCCCTGCCAATTTGCAGAGATTTTGGGAAAGGCCAATGAATTACAATAGAATGGAGAGGTTAGGTGATACAAACCAATTTTAGTGAGGTCACCAAGGATGAGGTTACTTCAGCTGAATCCGAGTAACACATAATATATTAGAAAATGCTTAATTCCGAGTAACAGAAATGTAAGTTGAAGTGCCTTAAGAAAAGAGGGAATTTACCATTCTAGATAACTGGAAAACCCAAGAGGTTGCATCTATGGGTATCGACATAGTCAATGGGGCTCTGACTGTCTCCGTCTTGTCACTGTCTCCTGTGACAACTTCATTTTTGGGATAATTCTTCTCATGTGCCAGCTTAGATGGTTCCTGCTCACTCCAGGCTTTCAAGCAACAGTAATTATTATCTTAAAAGGAGAAAGGACTTCTTTTCCCCAGTGTTCATGTAAATCTTTCCAAAAGGATGCTAATTAATATTATTTGAGTTTGTTTTCAACCCCAGATCAATTTCTGTGCCTGGGGGCAACATATGTCAACCAGCCATGATGTGTCATGTACTTTCTCTCTTGGCTGGGGAATGGGACCATGTGATTGACAGGCTCACCAGGTGTAGGTTGGCCTGTTTTCAAAAGGCAGAGTTCCTGAAGGGGCAAAAATGTCATGGATGCCCACTGATCACAAATTACTCAGATTACTTGATGATTTTGGTGCTACAATTTCATTAGATAAAGTAATTCTGTTTTTAGTATACTGAGTGTTGTAGAGCCAAATATATCTGCACTAAAACAGATTTTTTTTTTCTTCTGGGAGAACCCTATAATTGGAAAAACTTTTCCCCTTTCATATGTTTCAATCTATGATTCTTTACTTTTACTGAGCATCAGAATCACCTCTGGAGATTTAAAAAGAAGAGACGCTGTATCCTATCTCAAAACCTTCTGATTTAATTAACCTGGGGTAGAACCTAGGAATTGGAATTTTTTAAAAAAATCCTTATTATATTGTGGTTAATCAGTAGTATCCCAGGACTCCTGTATTAACCCACAGATGGTTCTGAAAGAGGTAGCTAATACTGTCTGAATTTGATGGCCATGTTTTCCATTGGGACAGGACTATGAGAGGAGTGGTGGCCAAATGAGAATAGAATAGAGGACAAGTAAATGTGAGGGTAGAGTGCGAAGGTGGAGGAAGCTGGGTGCTGCTGAGGATGTCAGGCCCAGGAGTGGTGGCACACTGCAGGGAAGGACCCTAGGACAGCCAGGTAGGCTTCGAAGGGCACTTATGTCTTCTCACCTCATGTCCCAGTTCTTAAAACAGGATTGTCAGAATGTCCTGCATTGGGCTAAAATAGCTGGGCATTTAGATCCCAACCTTTCTCATTCACCAAATGGGGCTGCTCCAGGAAGAGTGTTACCTTGAGCAAGGCAGCTCTTTTCAGCTAAGACAGATATTGAAGACACCGAAAGTTCCCTGAAGCTTGGCAACAATTCTCTTCTTAATGAGACATACAGGCATACATTGTTGACTCTGGAGTGCTAATATTCTGTTGAAGATTTTTACATATGAGTTCATGAGAGATGCCAGTTGTTCCTGCCTCCCTCCTCCCCGTTCCCTTTCTCCTACTTCTCTCTTTGTCTGGTTCTAGCCTCCAGGTAACACTGGTGTCATAAAATGAGCTGTGAAGTGTTCCTTCCTTTTTTGTTTTTTGGAAGAGATTGTGTACATTTTCTTTTCTTTCTTTTTTTTTTTTTTTGAGCTTTTAAATTAAAAACTCAAATTCTTTGATGGTTATTCCCCTCTTCAGATTGTTTATATAATATTGATTGAATTTTGGTAGTTTGTGGTTTTCAATCGGTCCGTTTCTTCTAATTGCTAAGTTTATGAGCATAAAGTTATTCATAATATCCCCTTTTTGTCTTTTTAACACTGTAAGATCTGTAGTGATATCCCCTGTTACACTCCTAATATCGGTGATTCATGCCTTCTCTTTTTTTTATTTTTGTCAGTCTCACTAACAGTTTAGTTTTATTGTTTTGATTTTTCTCCTGAAAATCCATCTCTTTGATTTTTTTATTTTTCTCTCCTGTTTTTTCTGTTTTCAATTTTATTTATGTTCTTCATAATTTTCTTCCTTCTACTTGCTTTGGTCCTATTTCACTCTTTTTCTAATATTTTTCTCCTTTACATTGTTCTATTTTCCATAGTTTCTTCGATCACTATTTTTATCTTTTAAAAAAGTTTAAGAAATAATGCCAATAATTTTATCCAGGAAGTGAGAATAATGGAGAGTAAAATGTATTTAAATGAGAAGAAATTGGGAAAACTGACTTTTTGCTAAAACTTCAAAGCCATTATTACAATTACCAAATATTATAAGTTTTTCTAATTTTTTGAGGTAGAAACTTAGATTAGAATTTTCTAATTAGAAATTAGATTAGATTTGAGACTTTTCCTCACCTCAGCGTAAGCATTTAGTGCTATAAATTTCCCTCTCAGCACTACTTTAGTTATGTTCCATAAAATTTAATATGTTGTGTTTCTGTTTGTATTTAGTTATTTGTATCTTTAAATTTTTCAGACTTCTTCTTTGACTTATGGATTATTTAGAGGTATGTTGTTTAATTTTCATATTTTTAGAGATTTTTCTCTTATAATTTTGGGTTTCTCATTTGATTAAATTATTATCAGAGAAAACACTCTGCATGATTTCAGTTCTTTTAAATTTGTTGAAAAAAAAATTTTTTTTTGACCCACATATATTTTATCTTGGTGAATGTCCCATGTACACTTGAAAAATGTGCCGTTGTTGGGTGGAGTGTTCTGTGTCAAGTAGCTACCATTGGTTGATTATATTGTTCAGATATTCTATCTTCTTGCTGATTTTCTGTCTAGCAATTCTATCAGTTGTTATGAGGGGATGCTAGACGGTTTTTCAAGTAAAAAATGTGTATATGAAACATGCATACATGTTTGCACACAATTCCAGGGACTTTCTAAGCTTCCCATGTTCTTGTAGGACAGTAGTCTCTCGGTAAACCTCTGGTCTTGATAGAGCTTTTCTCACTCTTTCCGTCAATCATCAATTATGATGTAACAGGTACAAAATATATGCCCAAGGTCTTGGTATGTATCAACTCCATTGAAGTTAATAAATGTCAGGCAGACCAATTGACCAAGTGGTGAGGAGATAAAGATGCGGTCTATATCAGTTAGATATTGCTCCATAACAAACTATTCCAAAACTTTGAGGCTTAAAACAATAGACATTTATTACTACTTACAAGTCTGTGGTTCAGCTGGATGGTTCTTCTGGTCTCAGCTGAGCTATTAACAATTCATGTGTCTCAGGTAAGTTGTGTGTTAGGTAGGAAGTTCTGCTAATATTGGCTGTGCTCTCTCAAATCTTTGAGAAGTTTGCTAGACATTCACTCGTCATTGTTATTATTCTCAATTAGGACAATGTGGATCTTCTACACGCGGTCTCTCATCTTCCAATGAGCTAACCCATGATTATTGTGTGACAGTGGTGGGGGTTTTGAGATTGAGAGTGCAAACATGCAAGGTCCTTGAGGTTCAGAACGGACACACTGTCACTCCAGCTATATTCTTTTGGGCAAAGTCTAGTCCACATTAAAGAAATGAGGACATGGACTCCCACTCTTGGTGAGTGGAGCTGCCAAGTCACATTGCAATGAAAAGATACAGTACGGACATTAATTGGGCCATTAACACAATCAATCTTCCACAAGGCCCTTTTGCAATCACTCTTGCCCAGATTCCTTAAGCTAGTATATTTGGAAGTAACTTGGTTTTCAATTAAGCTTAATTTAAAAAGCTTTCTGTTACTTAAAATGATAAAAAAAGTCTGTGAGATTTTGCTCTGCATCTTAAGTAAGTCAGATGTTATTTTCTTTATTTCAGATAACTTCTTTTGTTATCATATGTTAATAGGAATAAGACTAAACAAAGAGGGAGGACGGGAGAGAAGGAAAGAGAGACAAATGGAGAGAGGGAAAGAGGAAGACAGAGAGAAAGAACAGCTTTGGTTTGTTGTTGTTGTTGTTGTTTTGTTTGTTTGCTTTTTTGGGGACAGAGTCTCGCTTTGTTGCCCAGGCTAGAGTGCCATGGCGTCAGGCTAGCTCACAGCAACCTCAGACTCCTGGGTTCAAGCAATCTTACTGCCTCAGCCTCCCGAGTAGCTGGGACTACAGGCATGCGCCACCACGTCCGGCTAATTTTTTCTCTCTATATATATTAGTTGGCCAATTAACTTCTTTCTATTTATAGTAGAGACAGGGTCTCGCTCTTGCTCAGGCTGGTTTCAAACAACTGACCTTGAGCAATCCGGCTGCCTCAGCCTCCCAGAGTGCTAGGATTATAGGCGTGAGCCACCGCGCCCAGCCTGGGGAACAGCTTTGTATTATAAAATCCAGATGCTTCATATGGATTTTCAGGGCACTCAATATAGTTGTTCATTCTGTTAGACAGAAGAGGCCCCCACTTGTCATTTCAAGATAATCCTGTCAAATGCAGTGGCTCTGTTGGAAGGCATTGAAATTATCATTCAGCATTGCTAGAACCCTTTATGTTTGCAAAGTGTTTTTATAATCTCCTTTATTTTTGTTTTTCGCTGAGTAGCTTGGCATTTTTACTCTTGTTTTATAGGAGAGTAATGGTGGTTAAACATTCTCCCTACTGCCATCCCTTCAATAATATCATAGAGCCAGACTGGCCTTTGAGAGGTCATGAGATAAGGAAACCTTGGTGGTGGGGGGCATCTTTCATTTGTTTTCCCCAGCAGAGAAGGTCTGGAGACTCTGTAATGTTTCTTGGGAACCTCATTTCAATATTTTGTCACTGTGGTGCGTAAGACCTTCTTTATATACAATCCTAATACCCTGTCATTTCTTCTTGTTTAGTTTTATAAGGATCTATGTTCAGCATCTGCCTAAGGACACCATTAACTTTCTAAAATTGTTAGAAATTTATAGTGATAGTTTCTTAATGCAAACATTGATGTAAGAGGCAGAGCAAAACAACATCTATAGGCCAGATAAATCAGGTTGAAAAACTAGTGTTCGTTCATGTAGTCATTCAATCAATCAAATACCTTCCATGTGCCATGTACTGTTCAAGGCCTTGAGGTGATAAATAGGACATTCCTTTCCCTCAAGAGCTCACAATCTAGTCCAGGAAAAGCAGACTTGTAAATAGATAAATTGCTATATTCTGTCACAGGTAAACAGTGAGTTACTATACATTCTGTTATCCGTGTTGTTTTAAACTGAACACTCTGAGGACAGAGGGGGGTTTTAGATATTCTGAACTATTGGGATTTGCCAAATGCCCTGGTTAGATGGCTTGAGTCTTCCTTGCATGGAGCCACAGTTTGCTCTTTCAGCCAAAATTATCTGTTGAGTTCTAATTCCTCTAGTTTAGGACCTAATACGAGATCTGTGAGCTTTTACCATAGTAAAGAGTAAGATCATTCACAGTGTATTAAAAAAAATCATACTATTTTAAGAGCAATGGAAGAGCATGTCTTTGAGGAATGACCTACCAAAAGGTTGAGAATTCATAAATCAGGTTTCTATGGATAAAAGAAAATGGACAACTTGTTAATATAATAACCTGGATCACTTGGGCAGCTGGCAGAGGGTGGCCTGGCTGGGGTGTGTGTTTCTGTTTTATTTGTATAATTGAGCCTAGAGTGAAGTTTCAAATGGAGAAGTCTTGATAAACAACACAGTTCTCCCATGCAGATTTTGTAATGGGCTTCATGACCAAAAAATTTCTGCCATTAAGAGGGTAAACAGTAAAATGAATATGTGAGCAGAGTTTAGGTCAAATCATTAACTGAATTCCATAACTATGCCCAAGAAAACCCTGCAAATAAAGTGACACAGGAATATAAAGCAGAGATGAAAGTAGAGATATTTGCTATTAGTTTCTTTGTCAAACAAAGGGACAGCTTATGGAGGAAAGTCAGTGTTTGGGATGAAGTTAAGTGGGGAGAAGGAGCCACTCCAACACAGATTCTTCATTACTTCAAGGAATGTACTATGTGAGATACTCTATGAAAATATGTTCATGGATCATCTTGTTTCCACCACATGGTGGAGGATGTTCAGTGCCTGGGGCTGGAGTTTATGCCAATGGAGACATTGATTTGGGGGTTTCTCAGACTCTATTTACTGTATAGTAAAGAGGTATAGGGTGTGTATAAAAAGCAGCATCTGGAATTTATATGTTTGCAATTCTGAATTTGGTCACTTACGATATTGGATATTATCATCTGCAGAGCCCCAGTGTGGGGCACTAATTTGTTGGCCTATTCTAGAGAGACAGGTCCAATTTCTGAGTATAGTAGTGAGGACAGGCTAGGTTATGCTACTGTAACAGGATTCTTCCAATCTCAGGGATTTAGCACAAAAAAATATTATTCCTTGACTCCCTTTGGTCATGGAGAAAAGCAGGTATAGTGGCTTTTCTGTGGGAATCTTTCCAATACTCTAAAGATAGTTAACATGCAAAAATAAAATTTAGCAAAACTGCAAAAGTATGTTTTTATTCTAGCTTCCACTTTGGCAATCTTAGCATTAGATAAATGAAGGTGCTTTTGGTTCTTCTCCAAAATAGAAGGCACGTTCCTTTGGCAAGTTTTTCCATTCTCATATTTTAGCTGAATGAGGTTGGGAAATAGAAAACTGTTTCATTTATTGAATCTAATGATAATTAAGGAGGACCTCATAGCTTTTCTCAAAAAAAGTTAAAAATAAAATTATGGGAGATTGAAATTCATACACACAAAGTGTGAAACCATAGAAAAAAGATTTGCTCCAAGCTGTATTCATTAGCTCAGAAATTACAAAGTGTGAGTTGTTTATTTCCCCCATTACTTAGTAATATTTAGAAACCCTTAATACTTTAGCTATATTGTAGTGACTAATTTGGCCTGGTGCAGTTGACATAAATATTGCAGTTAGCTTGATTTATGTCAGTTTAAAACAACTGAAACTTGTTTGTACATCAGGGTGAAGATCTTGTTCTTCACCCTCAACATCTTTGTGAACTCTGCTGCTTTGAGTTGGAGTCAACGTAGCGTTTCTCAACCTCAGCGCTATTGACATTTTGGGCAACACTGTCCTTTGTAGTGGGGAGCTGTCTTGTGTGCTATAGGATGTCTAGTACTCCTTGTCTTGATCTCAGTTGTGACAACCAAAAATGTCTCCAAATTTCCCCCAGGTGAAAATTCTATCCTTGCCCCCACCTACTCAAGTTTGAGAACCAGGGGTGGGTATCCAATTGAGTTGAAGGTATACAACATTTAACTGGTTACTTTTTTTTTTTTTTTTTTGATGGGATTCTCCTTGAGAGAGAACAATTTGAATTTTTAATTATAGCAATAACAGGCCAGTTCCTTTTAAAATACATTCAATTTCCCAATTCTATGTAGCAACCATTTGTAACAAAGGTCATAGAATTCACAAAATGTCACATCCGGAAAGGACCTGAGAAGTCATCTGTTATACCCCCCTTTTTGACAAATGAGGAAATTGAGCCTCAGGAAGGTGATTTACCCAGGTTAGAGGCAGCCCATCGACATTGGCAGCACGAGATAAATAGTACTGTCTTTCTAATGTACTTTGAAAGAATATTTAGACCAAATGATTTTCTCTGCTCTGTAATTTTATGCTGAAATAGTTTCTACAGAAACAGGGCCATAGTGCACTGGAATAATTTGACACCACTCTTAAAGAGGCTCAGGAAAAAAAGAAATAGGGAAAACCAAGGTGGTTTTCATCAAAGGTCTATTCTTGTAGCCACTTTATCTGGATCCGGTGACTGTGGTCATAGGGCTGCAGCTCCCTCCCACTGGGGTTTTGAATTCATCTGCCCCATGCAGGTTTTTCTAGGCAAACAGGGATGTGGTGTGGATTATCAATGCTACTTTTTATGAAGTGTTTAACAGACACTGTATTATTATGCATTTTCTGTGGACTTTAATGCTGTGAGCTGGAGTATTGTAATAGTCCCTTGAGAAAAAAATGGAGCCCAAGACCCAACAGGAGGAAAAAAAAAAAAAAACCAGATAGATGACCCCACAGGAGAAATAAATCTAACATCTTAGAATTAAATATATGCTTGGTACATTTACATTAGGGAGAATAACATAGAATGATAGAATTAAGAAGCGGAAGAAACCCATGATAGCATTTGGATCGGGGACGGCAAGTACAGCGTTTGGATCACCACATCCCTTTCTCATGCCATGACAGACATTATTAACCAACCTTGGCAATCTTGATGGACACAGGCTCATTATCCCTCTCCAGGCATCACTCTAGGAAGTCACCGCATTGATTGACATTGGCAATTAAATCTGTCTGTAATTTAGAACCACTTTTCACCTTGTAGATAAACTTTCTGGGCTTCATTTTTTGAAAGGTAATTACCCTAAATCATGCAACTAGTCATTTAAAGTATTAGGAACCATAGTGTATATATGTTTTTTACTCCCTGTCTGTTATTTTCCATTTCCACAAGCCTGGCAATTCTTAAGGGCACAGATTGCTGTCTCCACAGAGAAGACATATGATCAGGGAACCCCCGTGTGCCAAGTATCTGTCAGGGTGACAACCTGGAGAGATGTATGGTTGCAGATCAAGTCAACTTTTTGGCACCAGAGAATAAAGAATGGCCTTGTCGTAAGGAACCTGGTGATCCAGGGTGACTCTGCAGCCACTTTACTTTGCTAAACAATGCTAGTTTTCAAATCTATGGACTGCATTGGGAATTAGCAAATAGGGTAGATTATTAAAAATGTTCTGGCCTCATCTCCTGATCATGTGGAGCCCTTCCTTTGAAAGGGACAGATTTCTTATTAGGGTTTTCCAAAGAAACAGAATCAATAGGAGATTATATATGTATATGTGTGTGTGTGTGTGTGTGTACATGTATATGTGTGTGTGTATATATGTGTGCATGTGTATGTGTGTGTATATATATATATGTATGATTTATTATAAAGAATTTGTTCATGCAGTTATGGAGGCTGAGAAGGCCTATGATCTGCCAGCTGCAAGCTGGAGACCCAGGAAAGCCAATGGTGTAGTTCCAAGGCCTGAGACTGGAGAGCCAGGGGTGAAGATTCCAGTCCCAATCTGAAGGCCTGAGAACCAAAAGTGCCCAGGGCAGAAAATTGATGTCTCAGGTCAAGCAGGAAGGGAAAGAGGTAAAGTCCTCCTTCCTCTGCCTTGTTGTTCTATTAGGGGATTGGAAGGTGCCCACTCATACTTTGTTGAGTCTACCAGTTCAAATGCTTATCCAGAAACACCCCCACAGGCACACCCAGAAATAATGCTTAATCTGAGCACCCACTGCACATTCAAGTTGACACATAAAATTTACCACCACAGGTACTTCACCTAATAGGGCAGGGAGCATCGCAAGGGCATCCGGAAGAAGCCAAATAACCAAGACAGAGAAAGTAGAGGAAGGCAGAGTTCTGGTTTCCTGGCAATGCCAGAAGCCTTATTAGGAGGTTTGGGGGTTTTTTAACTCCATGCCATGAAGCTCTTTCAGCACAAGTGCCCTGTGCATGGTTGCTTTTGTCTATTCCATCATCAATTGCTCCATTCTTTCTCTGTTCTGAAAAAACGTTTCTTTGCCACATTGCCTTTACTTACTTACAGTTTGTTCCTTCATAAGCCTAGATTGCCATAATTCCTCACAGCTCTTACTCATTAATCTTCTCACCACGTTTCCTTTTATTTTCCTCCTTGATTGTTAAGTACCTCATGCTTTAAGAATTGCCTGGTTCGAAATTTCAAAGAAAGGGAATCTGATTGTCCTAACTGTCCTATAATTTAGGGGTTCTCAGAATTTGGTCCCTTGACCAGGAGTATCACCATCACCCAGGAGGAACTCGTTAGGATTGAAATTTATTAGGCCCCACCCAGACCTTCTGAATCAGGAGCTCTGGGGTGGGGGCCAGCGATCTGTTTTAACAAGCCTCCAGGTGATTCTAATGCACATCTGAGTTTGAGAACCAAACTCTAAATGCACTGGTTACTCTTATGGTCAGGTCCCTGCTTCTGGTCCCCGTAAGCTATTGAGGTTCCATGAGGGGGTTGGTAGAAATTAATGAAAGAGCAGATAATGACGTAGTATAAAACACGGTCACCCAGAGCTGCCCCTTCCTTGGTTGCAAAGATTGACATTTCCAGTATGTCTTCTAAAACAACACCGTTTTTAGAATTAAAATTCTAAGTATTTTATCTCTGATACTTGGAAGCTTTCTGATCAAAGTCAAGCCATTTTTCTCATGTTGCTTCACTGTCTTAGTCTGTTTCCATTGCTTATAACAGAATACCTGAAACTGGGTAATTTATAAAGGAAAGGAATTTATTTTTTGCAGTTATGGAGGCTGAGAAATTCAAGGTTGAGTGGTTACATTGGGTTCTTACTGGTGGGAACCTTCTGCAGAGACCCAGGTTAGCACAGAGCATCACATGGTGATGGTGGTGAGTGTGCTAGCCCAGGTCTCTCTTTCTCTTCTTCTAAAGCCACCAGTCTCACTCCCATGATAACCCATTACTCTAGGGAGGATTAATTCATTCATGAGGGCTCTGCCCTCATGACCCAATCACCTCTTAAAGGCCTCACCTCTCAATACTGTCACCTTGCGGCTTGAGTGTCAACATAAATTTCAAGGAGGACAAACATTGAAACCATAGCACTCACTTTATTCATAAGAGAGAGACAGCAATACTCATGCTTGGGAATCTGTGCAAATTAAATTGTGATGATAACTATTAATAATACTTAAATAGACTTTACAGTTTGTTGCATACTTACTCATATGTTTCTCAATTGATGCCTCAGGTAAACGTATATAAAAGTACTTATAAACTGCAATCTGCTATATAGAACTATAGCTATTATGGCCATTATTTTTCCCAGGAAAGCGTGAGGAGGAAATATATTTCCTGTGGCCCAAACTGGACCACACATGCAGGGACCATGGACTTGTCCTATGAATCTTATACTGCAGGATCCGATCATGTGAAGAGAATAACCTGCAGCCTTTGTTTCAAATGCTTGAATAGGCCTGAATACGGGCAATATATTAATATAATCCCTGGCTATTTGAATTGACTTAGGACCTGGCACTTGTTTTACAGAAGTATATTAACCACAAGCATTTTTCAGAGAACATTGTAGACCAAAAAATTCATAACTTTGGGAATTTATCAAAGTTAAATTCATGGTCTGATTTTAATCTCTGTAAATGAACTCTGAGTTCATTTGTACTCTGAGTTCCCATAGCATTTATAACTATTTCCCTTAGGTCAGTAATTTTCAAAGATCTGATCCTTGTACTAGCAGTGTGGGCATCACCTGGGAACTTGTTACAAATGAGAATACTTAGGGTACATCCCAGACCTACTGAATCAGACACTTTGGGATGGGGTTCAGCAGCTATGTTTTAACAAGCCTTCCAGGAGATTCTGATGATGCTATTTTTTAAGAATCATTGACACAGATCTTCTTGGTAGTGCTGAGTATTTTTTGAGAACCAGAGTTGTTATCTTCTACACGCTGCCTTGTACAAAGAAAGTGCTCGATGTCCATTAGCAGATTCCTGAGTGGTGGGGTGAGATGTAAAGAGTGCCAAACTGGGGGGTCGCTAGCTCTCAATCCAAGTTTTGGGATTTGCTACCTAACAATTTGCTAGTGCTCTTGGACGGATGAGGTATCAATGTGTCAAAGTTGGGATAATTAAGACTGTTTGCTTCCAGTGAGGCTTCTTGTTTTGGGGATTCTTGGTTAATGAATAAAAACCACCTGTCCAATCCACTTGAATCCTGAAACCTGATCTCATATCTTCTCTCAATCTCTTGAACCGGTGTCCCATTGTGAACAAGCACCCCATATTTTTATACTTTCCACTGAGTGATCTCTCCACCTCTTCCTGTCTAAAGGGAACCCTGGTCTTCCTGGAGGATACCACTTGCCTCACAGCATTCTTCCATAGAAGCTGCTCTGTTTCCCCTGGCTCCCACTGGCACCTTCACATGTTTCCACTCTGAGGTAAACATTAAAGATTCCTTGGCAACTCCCTCATCCTCTTGTTAGCCATTCTCTACCACAATGAAAGTCATCTGCTGTAAGCAGTCCCCGAACGTGGACTTGGTTGCAATCCACTACCTTGCCTCAAATCCTGACATCTTCTTAGGAGCTCTCAGTGTGCTCACCCCCCACTTTATTTTATTTTATTTTTTACCTTTTTTCTATTTTGAGAGCCTTAAGCCAGCACAGTCCTTGATTGCAGAGTAAATGCTCAATAATTTCTTGTTGAATCATGCTGAAGGAAAGCACATTATGAAGCTCATTTAGAATCATGCATGAGAAGAGTTTAAGCATTCTCAAACAGGTTATGGTATAACCCAAATTCTAAAAGAATGCCTAAGTCTTAGCCTATTGATTTGGGGCTAAGTCTGGGTCTTTTTCTGCCTTGAGAATTCTTTCTCAGATTCACATATTTGCCCTTCTCACTGTCTGAAATTTTCAGACAGATTCGAAAATGATTATTTTTTCTTTATGTAAAACTCAGACAAGAACATTATGAAGAAATTCAAACACATTAAATATTCTATATAACTGGAATATCTATAATTTAATTATGATGTTGGCTGTTGTTTTTGATACTTATTGTGTATCCACTATGAAAGTCTACTATTTTTAAAGCATGTTTTTTTAAAATCTGTTTTTTCTTTTAACCAATGTCCTTTGGCATTCAATAAGATGATTATGTAATTCCTCCTCCTTGGTATAATGATGTAATGCATTTTGTTAATAAATTTTCTATATTAAACCTCTATTACATCCCTGGGATAAACTCTAGTTGGTCATAAAGGATAAAAAATGTATTAAAGTATTGATTCTATTTTACTATAGTTTCTGCTCAGGGGATTTGTATTTTAATGTTAAAGAGATTTCATTTTCAACTGTACTCCTTCACAGAGAAATATCTTTTCAACTTTTTAAATATTGTGTTTTTAAAAATTCATGTTCATGATTTTAAAATGCAAATAATACAGAAGGATAAAAAATGAAAAATTTTCCCACTTCAAATATGCCCTAACCTTACCCCCGCCAATATGAAAACAACTCTTAATGAATTTTTCTAGAAGTTTGTATGCACAAAAATTATATTAAACTATGTGTAATCCTTTTAATACAAATGAAGTCATTTTTTTATATATGCTGTTATTTTTAGTGAATGTATTTTAAAGGTCTTTCTACATTGCCAAAAATAACTAAGAGGTACATAATATTTCCTCATATGATGTAGCATCATTTATTTAACAATGGTTTCTTATTGATGACCATTGAAGTTGTCCAAATTTTCAATATTATAACTAAATGGTAACACACATCTTTGTATACACATCTCTGTATATCTACGTAACAAAAAGGCAAAATTGTTTGAATTGGACTTGCTCTTAACATGATGGATATCATCAAGTTGCTCTTCAGAGAAGTTGCAACAGTTTGCACTGGGAATTGATTTGTTCTTGACATGAGAAGCAAATCCGTGTTTCCCATTGTTGGGTAATAGTCTTATTTATGGTTGGGAAACGTCAGGTCCAGCCTCCATCAAGCTCCCTGGCTGGCACTTGGAAGGCTTGTTCTTAAACATCTTCTTGATTCCTTTCCTGCAAGTTCTCTCTACCTTTCCTCTCCAGGATCATAATGGAAAAATTAGAGCCTTTATTTCTACTCATCTTATGGAAGAACCCTACCTCTGAGAACTTTAAAACTCTCCCCCACAGCCTCAAATACATTTTAAGCTCTTTAGTTTTTAGAGGGAAAATCATTTGCAGAAAATATTAAGGAAGAGCTGGCAGCAAAAATTCACATTCAGTCCCCATGCAGTTGCACTTTTAATAAAGTCTAAGGAAGTGCCCCCAAGTTGCTCCAAATTGCAGCCTTGCTTTTTGCTCCCCAGAGGACAGTGTCACCAGGCAGCCTTTACCCTGCTAACTTCTGCCTGTTTTCCTGTCTCTGTTAACAATTAGGATGTTTCTGTTCTCTCTTACTTCCCCTACTGTGCCCTCACTGCTCTGTTGACATGCTTTTTGTCTCCTCTTTTATCCTATCCTTTCCCTGCAGCTTTCTTTTATGAGCGAGGCACAGCCAGCCTCTTCCCTTCCTGTTGAAATTTACCCAGGGCATGTGTCCAACTATTTAACCATGGATACAAGAGCTGTGGCCAGGGCACTTTTAAAGTGAGTGAGGATTCTACCCATTTTTAACCTTAAACGTTAGATTTTTTTCCCCATTTAGTCCTTCAGTGCCTCATTTTAGCTGTTTTATTTTGCTTATGTATGTGTTTGTGTCAGGTTGGCCAGGTTTCTGGGGTTCCCCAAGAAGCACAGTGGTAGCAGCCCCAATAGCTAACATCCACAGGCTACATGGCAGAAGATGTCAGGCTCTGAGTCAGACAGTCCCGCTTTGAATCTTAGCTCTGTCTCTCAGTAGCTTGTCATGTGGTCTAACCCCATTTGAGTTTTAGTTTCTTCATCACTACTATGGAATTAATTATAGTGTATCTATCTCATAGACTCATTGGAAGCATTGCATGAAAAAAAAGTGTATGGAAAGTGCTATATGGTGCCTGGAACACAGAGCTCAGGAAGTTCTAAGAGTGGCTGTTACTACTAGTGTTATTGATGTTGCTTATAAATGGCTTTTTGTCATCTCTTTTAGAGCCTCACAGAATAGATGGGGATGAGGAAACTAAGACCACAAGATGTTAAATGATTACTCAGGTCATTATATATTAAGTATTGTCTTTTTTTCTCTTCTTTCTACTTTATAGATTTTGTTGAGATTAATATTTATAAATGAACTTTGATTTAATTGAAATGAAATATATATTTGTGTGTATATTTTTTTTTCAGTATATAAGCTGATTTCTCAAAGGGGAGTAAGTCACCTTCTAAGTCATATCTCCCACTGAAACTGCCAGAAAGTGGTTATAAATTGCCTATGTAAATAACTCATGCATACTGGTGCAGAAATGTTCTTCCATTTCCTTCTAGCTTCTCCTTGTCATGAACTAGGTTACTGCGTTGCCTGTACGGCATACCTACACCTTTTCCAGTCTACCATGGACATTTCCTCCATCATTGGTTTCTCTGATTTCTGCTTTGTGAATATATTCAAACTCATATTATTCTCCCTCATACATTTAATTCAACCCATTGGCCAGTATAAAATCCCAGTCTCTTATTACCTCAAATTGGGATGAGATTGGTCTATATTATTGAAGAATATTTGCATGTGACTTTCACAGAATGGTCCATCTATCTATTTTCAAACATTTTTCTTGGCAAAGCTTAAGTAGAAATTCCTTCCTTCCTTTCTGCTTTTATTTTCTCTCTTATTATTTTTATTATGCCCTTTCTAGGTTTTGCTACTCTCAGAAGTTCCTAGCAGAATGAATTTCAAGAGATGCCTTGAACCACATAAAGTGTGTGATTGAAATCTAGCTACTATTTCTTGAGATCTTGCCTTGTACTGAATAGTGTACAAATGTCCTTTATGCTTTACATCGACACCATGAAATAGTAACTTTTATGTAACAGACGAGAGGAAACTATAGGAGATTAATGTTTAGGGTGATAAAGGAGGGATAGGTATACCAACTTTATCTAAAATACAAACCTCACCATGGTTGAGCAACAGTGAGCATGGATTTTTCTTCTAAGTTATGAAAGATGTTACTAGTTTCATAGCCAGGCACAAGGGCATGTTGCTGTCCTTTCTTCTCTATTCCCAGGCTCAAGAGGAATCCTTTATTTCTTCCTCTTAACTCTGCTTCTCTTCTCCCAGGACTTTTGTGAACAATGCATTTCCATTCTTATTATGGAACTGCCTCAGACCAGTTTGAGAACTTGGTGATATGGAAATAAAATGTACAGTACCAGCTGGAGGTAGGGTCAGACCAAGGTTCTAGAATAAGGAAGGCATGTCCAGGACACCAAATCTAGCCCCAAAGGTAAAGTGGTATTTCAAAAAGGCTACCTGGCAAGTTAATGTAGCAGAACTCTCCAATAAGGTTGAGTATGAGATTCAGAGTCATTGGTCAAAGCCACAGTTACAGTGAAGATGGAGAGCAAGGATAGGGATACTTGATAGGCCATGATGAAGTTGTTCAGAATGTCTGGGGAGTTTGGGACCCCATTTGAAGTCATGGAATCTTGCCACTGTGAGTTTCCTCTGTTAACCTTTGATTTCACTGGTTGTCAAGGTTTGATGTATTCAGGACTGGAAGCCATGGGCTTCTCCTATGCCAGCTGCTTTTCTAAGTCCTTGTAGGGACAAGAATAGCCACCAGACTCTGACCTTTCCTTGTATCATGTACCATAGAGAGGCAGGGATGGAAAGAGCATAGACATTAGACTCTTACAGAATTGGAATCCAATTATATCACTTGCTTGCAATGTGACCCTGAAACATTGCTTATTTTTTTTTTAGCTTTTATTCCTTTCTATCCAAATGATAATAACATCTATTCTAACGTGAGCACTGTGAGAACTTGATGTGATATACTCCATGACCACTATATTGATGAACATCAACTGTAGGTTAATATGGATGGAGAGATCAGACACAATGAAAAACCAAGATAAACAAAAAGGGGTTACTTGTCTAAAAGATACAGAAGGAAGTCAGCACATTCAGGAAACAGAGAAGAGAGATTGACATTTCCCAATTCTGAATGGAGTTATATTATTTCTAACATGGCCTCAGCAATAGGCATGCAGTTGAGGAGAACAAATGAGAAAGGGTTAGATCCATCAAGCTGCATCCATGCCCAGTCTATGTACCTAAGACTGCAACAGTTCTATGCTTATGTTAATCAGCATCTGCATCAGGAACCACTTCCCCTGACTCAGAGTCATAGTGTTACTGATGGCCACAGACTATGGGAACAGAACAGTGCCTTCAGGCATGATCACAACCCTCATTTGTGGCCATCATCATCATCATGTCATTATTGTTATTTGTGTCTCTCTTTTCTTATTGCATGATCATTGGCCTTAGTTCACTCATTCATTAAACATTTGTTGAGCACTAGTATAGGTACTTGTGATTCAAAGTTAAGACAGGTACAGTGCCTGCCCTCACTGATGCAAACAGACCATTTTGGTGCAACATGATAACTGTCATAATGGGGGGATTACAGCATTCTTCGTTGGGACATAAAAAGGGCACCTAACTGAGATTTAGAAAAAGTTTCCAAAGGAAGAAGAGCCAAATTTGGAAACTGGAGATTTCTCTTATTCATTTATTCAGTTATTCATGTTTACTCTTTCAACAAATACTTATCAGGCAGAGCTTTCCAGTTGAAATTATAATGTGAGCCACATGTGTAATTTTAAATTTTCTAACAAATTCTAATGTGAAGTTGGAAAACATTAAACAAAATAAAAAAAAACAGGTTAAAGTAATTTTAATAACATGTTTTAGTTGATTTAATATATACAAAATATCATGTTAACATGTAATCAATATGAAAATATTGAGATATTTAATACTTTATTGTATTTAATCTTCAAAGTCAAATACATATTTTATACTTCCAGCACATCTCAATTCAGACTAGGCATATTTCAAGTGTTCCATGGCCTCTTAGGACTAAGTGGCTTCCATTACTGCAGCAACAGGAAAGAGATCCACCCAACAAGAGATCTTGCCAAAGTGTAAGAAACTGGGAGAATAAAGATCTCAATCTCTCTCTTCCCCTCCTCTGAGCTCTTGACAGTGACTGTAATTAAACTCACCTAGAATTCAGAAGACCAAGGAACCAGGTTGATAAACTTCATAGAGTCTGTCTCCTGGGGCTGGGGGAAGAGTGATGAAGGGTAAGGAGTGTGTCTAGAGGAGACAAATGAGAACTAAACAGCTCAAAGAACCACCAAGCCATGCGAGTAGAAATATATAATAGATTAGTGCCAATGTGGGTTTTGTGCTCAGAGGGATAGTTTGGACTAAAGGAGTCAATATCTTAAAGTGGAAATGCAATCCACGAAAGTGGATGATATATCCTAGGCAGAGGATGTAAAATTAGGACAGAGCCCTGAGGACCACCAGTATCCATGGTAGGAACCTTTTCCTGAATAGAAAGTAGTTTTCATCCATCGCCTCTTGGAAGAATGGCTAGGGAGCTGCGTAGCACTTTGGTCTGTTAATTTTTTTAAAAGGCCCTTTCATGTTATGAATCAAACTGCTTGCAAGTCATTGACTTCGCAAAATTGGCCAGTCAGTGATTATTTTTAATGCTTTTTGCTGTACGGTTTTCAGGCTTTCCATCCTTATTATTTCTTTAAATGCCTAATCACCACTCCTGGGACCAACTTGCTTCCTGCTAATGATGTGTACTTGCTGAATCTGTGTTTCTTTTCTTTCTTTCCTTTACAAAAAAAATCCTATCATGTAGTTTCCCACTTCAAACCGGCAGGTAAGCAGGCAGGGCATGGGTCTTCAGCTGTTGGAACTCTCTAAGAGAAAATGAAGATGGAAAACATAAATTTTGGGAAACTGAAACATTATGGGAAATGTATATTTTATAAAAGAGAGGACAAAAATGGACAAGGATTGAGAGATAAGAGCACCTCTAAAAGCTTGTTGCCAATTGAATGAGATGCTGGAAGCTCAGTGGGAAGAAGTAGAGACAAAAAGTTTGGACAAGAGAATGGTCTTTGGAGGCGAGGTTGAGGGAGTTTGCCATGCAAATAACAGAGCTTATTAGAGCCTTTGTGTATATTTCGGTCATGGTGGATCATTCTACTGTTGATGCAATATTTAAATTGTAGGTCAAGAAACGATATTGAGATCTAGTCACCTGGGGGTGGAAAGATGACAACACCTAAGAGAAAGACTTCAGGGCCCAAGTTAGGGTTTTTTTCCAATTAGGCTCTAGTGATCTACAGGAAATTGGGCATCAGGCTCATTAGTTCAGTTTATTGGAATCATTTGGTGGAGATTGGCGAGCCAGGCTGCTGCCCAATCAGCACACAGGTGCCTTGGCACCAGGCCATGATGGGCACACTGGGCGAAAGTTTCCATTTCATCCCTGAACTATTAAGGGCACAATCTGGCAGTATAACAGAAGCTTCTTTTTATTATCAAGTGGAAATAATCTGTTGCCCTCATATCATCAATTCTAAAACACAGTTATTAGTGCTGTAATAAAGGTAAGTGGAATGCTACAGGAGCATTAGGAATAGCTACTAACTAAGCCTGGCTGAACCTTGAAAGAAGAGGAAGATTGAACTTGGCACAGAGAGGAGGTTACAGGCAGTAGGGATGGCCTATGGAAAAGCATAGTAGTATGTGCGGGAATTGATGAGGAAAATCAGTCTCCATAATAAACAGTACTTTGTGCCACTCATTCTAGAAGTTAATAAACTCAAAAAAAAAAACAAACCCCAATAAATCCTTAAAATAGCTCTTTTATTGTTTAGCAATCAAATAACACACACTTGTTCCAATATATGTTATGAGCATCTTACTCACTTAGCTTTCTTGGCTTTGCTAACTCATGACTGTATTATAAAGGTCTATGATGATAGAATGTATGGGGAGCTACAGAAACTGATAGGAAAGGCATGGAATTCCAGCCTTGAGGAGTCAATGGAGGTTTCCCAGGAAACTGACATTTAAAGTAAATACAAAAGGCGAGTAAAAGGTAGCCAGGGGAAGGCAGCGGAGAGGAGATGGGGAGGAGTTTTCCAATCAGAAAGTGAGGTAGATATTAAACATGACCTCAGCTCTTCTCTTTCTGGATGAATCAGGTCTGTAGCCAGATAACTCTGCAGCATCCTCTCAGCCTGACTCTAGGCTCAGCAATGTGACTTGCTTTGGCTAACAAGATCTAAGAAGTGGACATGACACAAGCAGAGGCTTAAATAAGCAATTTTGCATTTCTGCTTGCCCGCCTCTTTCACTCTGCCATCACCCTGAGAACATGGGGAGGGTAGTGGGGGGGAGAATGCTGGAGGATGAGAGACATGAAGTAAAGCAGACATTCTCAAACTACGGCCCGTGGGCCACATGCGGGTGTTTTTGTCCATTTGTTTTTGATTTTACTTCAAAAAAAGATATGTGCAGTGTGCATAGGAATTTGTTCATAGTTTTTTTTTTTTTTAAACTATAGTCCGGCCCTCCAACGGTCTGAGGGACAGTGAACTGGCCCCCTGTTTAAAAAGTTTGAGGACCCCTGAAGTAAAGCCTGGTCATTCCATTCATCTGGAGAGGCCATCCTAGATCAGCCAACTCTTAAGACATGTGACCAAGCCCAATCAGCAGAGCCACCTGGCCACCTCGGTTGTGAGCATGAGCTGTAAACCCTTGCTGTTGCATGCCATTAAGGTTTTGTGGTTGTCTGTTGTGCAGCCTTATTGTAGCAATAGATAACTGATGCAAAAGGCGTAGGGACCAATAAATGAATGGAGTACTTAAATCACTAAAAGGAGTTCAAACAGTAACCATTCCCATTGATTGTCTTAATATATTGTCTCTGGACTGCTGTGAAACAGTTTAAAAACAGTTCCCATTGTATGATCAATACCAGTAGAAGGACTATTGAAGAATCTTGAGGCAAATTCTGATGTAGGTCCTTTTGACCTTAGTCAAGGAAATTGAAGCCAGCTTAGCAGTCTTATAGCCAAAGAGCTGGAGGTAGTGATGGAGGAAAAGTTTAATAGGTCAATTATTTAGAATTCCTGAGTAAAGATTTATAAACAATCACTAGTTCTCTAGTTATTGCTCCAAAATTAGAATACAAGTTGATATTGCTGGGACTCTCAGATTTGCCCTTTAATCATGAAAATCTATGAAGTGACTGAAGCATATGAACAATAATCCAATTAATAACCTCCTTCATGTTAATACTTTTCTTCATAACCTAAAAGGTGAAACTAATACTGTATTTCTCATGCTCTGACATACATTGGAAACAACTAATGAACTTGATAAACAACATTGCTGGGCTCCATCCTTCTAGTTACTGGTTCAGGAGGTCTAGGGAAGGCCCCCAAATTCTTACAAATTCCCAAGTGATGCTACTTATGCTGCTTAGTGACTACACTTTGAGAACCACTGCCTCAGTCACTAAGATGGCTAATTATGCACGTCAACTTGGTTAGGCCATAGTTCCCAACTGTTTGGTCAAAGACCAGTCTAGATGTTTCTGGGGATTTTCTAGAGAGACTGATGTTTATATTACTAGACTTTGAGTAGAGCAGATTACTACTATCCATTATGTATGAGGCCTCAGCCAACCAGTTGAAGGCCTTAAGAGCAAAAAATGAGGTTTCCAGAAGAGGAATTGTGCCTCAAGACTGTATAACATAGAAATCCTGCCTGGGTTTCCAAACTGCTGGCCTGAAATTTGGATTTAGGAATGCAACTTCAACTCTTACCTAAATCTTCAGCCGGCCAACCTGGTTCTGAACCCTAACCGCAGCAAAGTTTCCTAAAAAATAATTTTTAAAAATCCAGATCTTTGCACATGTTGTTCTCTTTATCCAGGATGTCTTTCCCTACTCTCTCACCTTCCAAAAGCCTCTTTAGCCAGAAGCCCCATCTCAAATGTCCCATGTTGGGCGAAATTTTCCTGACTCCCTCTGGAGTCAGTTTCCTTGTTCTATGGGCTGCAATTTTGGGTAGTATTATAAACTCTTGACTTTCACTACAGGTGATGATATTCTAGAGGGTTGGGCATCATTTTAACCTTATCTGAATCATAAAAATCTTCATGAGTCCTGGCCCATAATTGGCATTTAATAAATATTTTGAATGAATGGTTTCTGTTTTTCTTGGAGTTTGTTAATGCATCAAAGGACCATAAAAATAAAGAACTACAGATTAACTCTAAGAAATAGTATAAATTCAAGCATATATTTTTCACTTTATCAAGCTCAGCAAAAACATGAGGACAATAGTTACCAGATAAAGAGACAAGCTGTTATAGTCAGAACTGAACAGTCCCCTGATTTATGTGTGGGTATCAGTCATGTAAATGTAGGCTCATTTATCCATTCAGTGAGCATTTATTGAGTGAGTGGTAGGCACAGTGAGTGTGTGCTTCATACTATGTCAGGTGATGTATATATTACTTACCACTTATTGTGGCACTTTTCATCAATGTTCTTAAGAAATTTTAACAAGCAATATTAAGACAATATATTTTCATATATTTAGGAAATTAGACATGTTTTTCTTATATTTTAGAAATTAAAAGAAAATTAAGCAAATGGCACTAGAATTAGAAAGAATGAGCAATTCATTAGGCAATAAGAATATTAACTAGAAATTGGGAATCTCTTTCCTAGTTTAATATGCACTTGAGCTTAATTGGCTAAGTTTTGAATGTGGGGTGATGAGTTGAGTTGTTAATACAAATCACACACCTTTTATATACTTAATAAAATCCAAGAGTCTGGGATGCATTTGCGTTGCAGACAATTTATCTGGAGGAGTCAGTGAGTTGAGTAATAGGAAAGGATAATAGGAAATCAGTGGCTGAGAAACCTATAAAGTAAATTAACGTGCGCCTTACTTTATTAATTTATAACAATAATATAATGAATAAATCAATGAGGAGTGCTTTGAGAGAAATGGATGGAGGGAAGAATTCCTCCTTTTTGCAATATGTTGGAGTTATTTTCTCTGCAGAGGAAATGTTGGCCAGAGGTAAAGAAATGTCTTCCTGTTGATGCAGAGTGGAAGGGTGTCATGTAACAGAGTCTGTGGGCACTCTTCTCTTATCCCTTGGGCCTTAGGGTTTCAGAGAGCTCTTGTTGACTTCCAAATGCTAGTGTATGCCTGAGGACTTTTTTTTTCCAAAGCTACTAGAAGGCTGGCAGTGCTTGGAAGATAACTCATTCACTGGTCCTCAGCAGCCCTGAACCAATGACTGACAAGAGTTGGTGTCATACCAGTTGGTAAACACCTAGCTCCCTAGTTGCGTTGGTGGTATAACTCTTAGGCATTATCTTACACAGTTTCCCAGAGTTTCCACTCAGGATTAAGCTCCATTTATCCATAGGGAAGCTGGCTCGATGGGCTGTTTTCTCTTCCCTGTGTCACTTCCCCACTTTCTTAGTAATGCTTCCTTTATCTCCCATATAAATGCTTACACTTGAATCCTTGCTTGGGGTTGGCTTCTGGGAAAACCCAAACTAAAGCACTCACAAATAGCGTTGGCTCTCTATGGCTGTTGTTCTTCGCTGTCCCTGGGGAGGGACCTGAGTTTTCAGGCTCAGTCCTGGATTGGAAGTACTGACTACAGATCCCATTAGCTGGCATGCCAGGATTCAAAGTTTTGAGGAGCTGATGTTGGTAGAAACCTGCTTACAGAGGAGCATCCCGGACAGATGGGGGGGGTCTTCTAAAGCGGTTTAGCTGAACTCTTTATTGCTGTCCTCTCTCCCCCTCAGCTGTGTCCTGCAGCCTTCTCATCGACACACATGTGGAAGACAGATTAGTGCCACTTAGAGTGAGCTTTGCTCATTTTCCATTACCAGTCTGCATTTGAGAGAGAAAACATTTGTCTCGGTAACATTAAAAAGGAACATTTTTCTCCTTTTACTCCTGCATGCCAGGCTTAATCAGCAGTTTGTACAGGCTTCATAATGCCTTTTGGAGAGATTCTATCTCTGTTCCATTTAGGGAGAGACTATTCCCTCTCAAAGCTTTGTGTGTTTCTGTGTAGAAGGAGACTGCCCAATATAAATTTTTCCCTCAGCCTTCATCTTTCACCTTAACTACTATAAATAGTCTCCTCACTTATTACCTCCTTCCTCTCTTAAATCACAGGGATCTGTTCTCTAATTAGCAGCCAAAATGGCCAGTTAAAATACAAATTCGTCATGTTCTTTCTATATAAATCCCTACTTGAATTTGTGAACCCATCTTTAGCATTCCCTGTGTCCTTTCTCTGCTCTGTTATTTTTCAAGTACTTATGGCTGTGTGATTTACTGAATGTTTAGCTTACTTGTTGCTTATCTTACTAGAATAGTGCTGCTTTCACTTGGCAAAACACATCTGAGGTTCATTCCTGTTGCATGTGTCTGTAGTTCATCCCTTTTTGTGGGTGAGTAGTATTCCACTGTGTAGATGAACCTACGTTTGTCCGTTCACCAGCTGAAGGACTTATGCATTATTTCCAGTTTCTGGTGATTAGGAGTAAAGCTGCTATAAATACTTGTGCACAGGTTTTCATGTGCATATAAATTGTTATTTCCCTTGGGTAAATGCCTAGGGTTGAGATTACTAGTTCATATGGTAAGTCTATGTTTAACTTTATGAAAAAAACTGTCAAAGCATTTCTGAAGTGGTTGCACCATTTTTCACTCCCACCAGTAAGGTATGAGAGTTCCAGTGGTCCCAAAACTTTGTGTATTATAGGTCCAAAAGCATGCTGGCACTTTAAAAGAGTCCTTGAGACTCATCATTCTATTTAATCAGAATTTCCAGGTGGGGCCTGAGTACAGGTCTTTCTGGTTTTCCTTGATCTTTTTCTGCTTTTAGTGTAATAGCTATAATTTTTTTAAAAATGTTATTATTAATAGAGTTTATTTTTAGAGCAGTTTTAGGTTAACAAAAGAACTGTTCATTAAATATAGAGTTTCCATATACCCCTTCCCTGCCCCCTGCACAGTTTTATCTATTACTAACATCTTAGACTAGCGTGGTAGGTACCTCAGTTACAATTGGTGAAACAATATTGATACATTATTATTATTAACTAAGATTCTTAGCTTACATTAGGGCTCACTCTTTGTGTTGTATAGTTCTGTGGTTTCAATGCATAGTGCCATGTATCTACCATTACAATATCGTACAGAATAGTTTCACCACTTTAAAAATCCAGTGCTTTACTTCTTTATCCTACTGCCCCATTCACCCTGAACCCCTGCAAACCACCAACCTTTTTTCTGTCTCTATAGTTTTGCCTTTTCCAGGATGTCATACGGTTGGAATTACAGTATGTAGTCTTTTCAGGCTGGCTCTTTTCACCTAGCAATAGGCATTTAAGGTTCCTTGAGTCTTTTGTAAAAGCTTCTCATGAAATTGTAATATACAGCCATGTTTGTAAAGTACCAAGTTAGAATATAAGTTCCCAGAGAATCTTTCTTTTCTTTGAGTATGTTTTGTTCATTTGTGTATCTTCAGAGCCTAAAACAGAGCCTGGCATATAGTAGGCTCACAGTAAGTATCAAATGAGTAAATGAATGGATGGTAAGGTCAAACCTTAACCTGAATATTCCTTACATTTGATTGATCCTCTCAATGAGCTCTAAGATTGGTTTCAGACCAAACAATATGTTACATTGATCATTTTAAACTTGACTAGAGTTTGTCACTTCCTAATTTGCTATACCCATGCTTGGTCACTCTCTAAACTCCAACAGACCTTGACCTTCCCTCCATAACTCCTTTATTACCCCATTTGGAAGCCTTCTCTTTCAGTCTGCCTCTCAAGTATTTCCAGACTTTCTACACCCAATTCCACATTAATCTCTTGCAAAAGACTTCCCCAAGTATCCTTTCTCTGAACTCTTAAAATAGTTATTGCTTTGAGATTCACTATAAAGTGCTACCTTTTTTTTTTTTTTTTCAATTCTATTACTCTCCTGAGCTACTGTTTGAACCTGACTGTGTTATTTTCATGTATTTTTGCCTGGCGTCCCTACCAGAATCTAAGCACCCTAAAGGCAGAGATTATATTGCTGGTCACTTTATTAAGCCTTGAATTTTTTCTAGCACCTAGGATTGTCCCAAGCTTAATAAATATTTGTTTTTTTTCTATTTCAGGATATGAAAAATTATGGGGAAGAGACTCATGTAATGGGAATAGTGTGGGTCCAGGCAGCCAGAGATTGGAATACCAGTCATTTAACCTCTCTAAGCCTTAGTTTCTCCATTTGCATAATTGATGTTTGTACAAAAGTCTCTGATTTCTTCTTTATTTGTACCATTCTGTGTTTTAATTATCCATAGCAACAATAGAGTAACAAATGACATAACTGGCCCAGACAGACAGCCCTGTTGGGATTGGACATTGTCTTTTTTTTTTTTTTTTTTTTTACTGTTACATATTTTTTATTTTTAAAAATGCTATGTAAAATATTTTTTTTTTAATTTCAGCATATTATGGGGGTACAAATTTTAAGGTTTCAATAAATGCCCTTCCCCCCCTCCCCCCACAAGTCTGAGTTTCCAGCATGACTATCCCCCAGATGGTGCACGTCTCACTCATTATGTATGTATATACCCGCCCTCCTCCCCCCTCCCCCCTGCCCAATACCCTATTACTGTAGTACCTATGTGTCCACTTAGGTGCTGCTCAGTTAATACCAGTTTGCTGGTGA